>BCJH01000037.1:0-130312 GCA_001600275.1 Cutaneotrichosporon curvatum | reverse complement strand
ATGGAAAGATAGAGCTTAGGGTCTGGGTCACGATGCGCGTTAGATCAAGGCTCTAGCTGCATTTCTGGTTGAGAACGATGGAAGTGCGTGAAAACCATGGACAAATATAATAGTTAAAGATTCCGCCACGTGAACTGGCTGCGGTCGTGCCCTGGGTGGAGAGGAGTTTGTGTTTGTTGTTGTTGTGTGTAACCTTTCTCTTCTGACATTTCTGAAACAGCCTGGCAGGTCACAGACAGATTTCCCACGGTGCTGAATTTTTATCCTTATATGACCCCACCGTTTGCAAAAGGCGGGGATGCGGGGGTGATGCGGCAATCATCTGTGAACTCGTTCACTTCACCACTTTCCATCGCTTTCTGTTGTTATCGGTAGCCGTAACCCAAAGTTTGGAATCCAGTCAACATGGTGAGTACACAATGGATGTCACAGAGGCGCATGCTAACATCACCAGAACAGGACGTACGTATCGCACTAGCTCTGGCGCTCTTGCCCTCCTCACTGCATCGCTCCCGCCATTGCTGACAACAGCGTCCTCTACGTCACCGGCTTCAGCCCCAACCTCCGTGCCCGCGACCTCGCATGGGAGTTTGAGCGCTACGGACGTCTCGTCCGCTGCGACATCCCAGCACTCAAGTCGGCCTCCGCTACTCGTGAGTACTCGTCTGACCTATCCCCTCCCATGTCCCACTCTCCACTTCCCACACCTGACGTCCGTGGTTGGCATCCATGCCATCCGCACGCCACCTACCACCCCCACCCCTTCCACCCTCTGTCCGTGAGAGCACTCCTCATCCATGCCCGCTAGCGTAACGCGAGCGAGTCGAGCGAGCCAAGAAAGAATAATAGCACCCGACTCCGAGCGAGCTTCATGGCGCACGCACGCCGCACCGCGACCGGCGAACGGGCATCGAGCGCCGCCTGCCCGTGTCGATCAAGGCGAGCGACGCAGCCATCTTCCGTGAGGCGCCAGTGTCGACGACGACGGCGAGTCAGGTCATCCCAGGCGACCACCAACACGAGTCACGTCCCCGTCACACGACCACCCCGGCGATGAAAACCAACCGACCCGACGCCGACCGACCACAAGCTCACACCCAGCATTCGCATTCGTCGAGTTCCGCCGCGAGGACGACGCCGAAGACGCCTACTACGACATGTAAGCTACCTTTCTACACTCCGCTGACAGAAGGCACGGCCGCTCGATCGACGGCCGCCGCGTAACTGTCCAGTGGGCGAAGCGGCCTCCCTCGTCTGCCTGGCGGCACGAGGACTTCCGCCGCGGCGGAGGCGGGGGCGGGCGCGACGACCGCGACCGCGGGGGCAGCTATGGCCGCCGCTCGCCTCCCCCGCGGGGGCGGTCGCCCTCCCCTCCGCCGAGGCGCCGCTCCCCGTCTCCCCGGTACGAGCGGGAGCGGGACTACGACCGCCGCGGTGGGCGGGACGGCGACTCGGTGCCCCGTGAGCTTGATCGGGACGAGACCCGCGGGGGCGTGCGCGAGCGTGAGCGGTCGCGCTCCCGCTCGCCTAGGGACGAGCCTAGGGCCGACGACCGGTCGCTCTCGCCGGTGGGGAATGGCAAGGCTGCGCGCAGTGTCTCGCCTGGGGAGGAGCGCGACCCCCGCGATGACTAGCGGAGCGGCGGTTGATGTGCCGGGCCGATATATTGATCTGATCTAGTCGTATGCAAGAGTGCTGCTGGTGTCTGGACTTTCGAAGCTGGTCTCTGACTACAAAGTTGGCTTCTGATATGAGAGTTGTTTCTGACTGACAAAGTTGGTCTCTGATCATGCGAGTTGTTGTGACTGACAATGTTGGTATCTGATCATGAGAGTCATCTCTGACTGCCACGCCTGGTTCTCATCACCCCTGTCACCCAAGCTACTGTAGTCCAGACTGCCGCAGCTGCGTTCTGACGGTCAACTGCTGGTGTCCGACAACCCACAGCGAGTCGCTGACTGTCCACCACTTGGTAAAAGTCAATGACAAGTAACAGCGTCACCATGGGAGCACGTTACACAAGAAGTATACATCTCGGTAAACAAGAAATCACTGTCAACATGTAGACACAGCCTACTACCTCCGACTCCAATCACATTAGATGCTCACAACCGCCCCCCTCCCTCCCTCTCATCCACCTCGGCCCCTCCTCGGCCGCCTACCCTACGCAGCCTGCCACGCATTGGGATCCATCTTCCCCCCCGCATCATACCCGCCATCACCGTGCTCCTGCTGCTGGTGCTGCACACCATTAGCCACGCCCTCCCACTGGTGCTGCTGCTGCTGATGCTGCTGCACATAGCCAGAGTAATCATGCTGCGGCTGGTGTTGCTGGTGCTGCTGCTGCTGCGGCTGGTGCTGCGGCTGAGCCTGCGGGTGGTGCTGCGGCGGCGGGACGGACCCATGCCCCTCATACACCGCGTACCCCTGATTCATTCCCTGCACCGTGCCCATCATCGGCGCGGGCGGGGGCGGCATCGAGCCGTACGAGTACGAGCTGGGTGTCATTGCGGGTGTGGCGGAGCGGAAGCGCATGGGCTGCTGCGGGGCTGGGGAGAAGGAGGGGTGCACGCCGATTGCGACGGGGCCGCTGGACCACGCGTTCGGTGGTGGCATGGAGAGCCAGTCTGGTGGGACGGTGGTGGAGCGGTAGGGCATGTTGGTGAAGTTGTTGACTTGGTAGTTGGCACTGGGGGTTAGCGCTGTAGGCATGTTGGTGCAGTCGGAGTACTCACGGAGGCGCACTGAGCCTGTCCTCGGCCACGTCCTGCGCCCGAGGCGGGTCGTCCTTGCGATGCAGGCGGAGATGCTGGAGGAGGTTGTCCTGTCGGCTGAACGCACGGGAACACAGTTTGCACGCGAATGGCCGCTCCTGCGTGTGCGTACGGATATGGCGCTTGAGATGCTCAAGCCGCTTGAATGGTCGCCTGCAGAAATCGAATACACACACAAAGCTCTTCTCGTCGGTGGCGCCATTGACGGAAGACGCCTTGCCATTGCTGGCGTTGCTCACGCTACCCTCGGGTGCGATGGACGATGACCGGGACATGGACCTAGCCATCTTGCGGGGCCCACCCTCTGACGGGACCAAGCTGCCTTCCCTCTTCACCGTGTCGTCTTCGCTCTCAGGCTGGACCGACTTGGAAGGCGAAGACCGCTTCGACGACCGTCCGCGTTTACGCTTGTACGTCGAGCTGCCTTCGAACATTGTCACAGTGAACTGCGGCAACCCCCGTGGACCGGCGCTGTAGTCGGCTGGTGGGATAAAGTCGCTCTGCACTGGACGACCCTGCGCGTCGAGCTGGCCCACACGGCTGCCCCAGAACCCCGAACTTGGGTCGGTGCTGTCATATCCGCCCATGCTGGGGTCCATGCTCGACTGCCGCGATGCAGCGGCTGCTGCCACAGAGGGACCCATGCCACTCGATGGTAAACGTGCCTGGAGCGGGTACACCTGGTCCTGGGACGCGTCAGCATGATGTTCACTCATCGTGATCGGCCGCGATGTACTCACCAGTATAGCAGCCTCCATCCCCCTGTTGTTGCCCATGAATTGCTCATAAAGGCCCCGACGAGGATCGTACCTGGTGTTGTCAGCATCACCCATCATCACCATGCTCACTTGAAACTCCGTGCCGGCTCGCCCACCACCACAGAGGTAGGCTCCTGGCCCGCCTTTTCACGTTTGAGATCGCGTTCCAGCGCATCGAGGAAGAGCCGGTCATGAGGCACAGAGAACCAGTAGAACACCTTTTGCTGCACAGAGTCAGCATGTATGCCGCCATTGGGCGCGACTAACCTTCTTCTGGGTGCGGATGCAGCCGTTGCGGAAGAGGAAATCGAGGAACGCAGATCTGGGAAATGTTAATGACCGTGACGCGAGCAACACTCGAGCATACTCACTTTGGCTCCTCCAGACATGCGTCGACCCCAGGTTTCAAGTTGCGAAGGTCCGAGAACACACCCTCTTCCCACTTCTTCGTGTGCTTGACTGGGCGTCCAAAGGCCTCGAATCGGAACAGCAGGGCACGGACTGTGGGGGGTGTCAGAGCGAGCTCGGCGCAAGCGAGTGACAACATACCAATGTCGGTTCCTGTGATGTGATACAATCCATTCCAGAGCACACAGGCTACGTCTTCGCCGTTCGGTAAGCGGAACTTTGAGAGATCTGGCAGGTGCTGGGCACGTGAGCAATCATGCATGAGGATGTGCTGGGACTTACACTTTGAGGAAGGGATGACCATTTTGTCGGTGCAGTGGCGAGGAACTGTCATTGTCAGCATACACAACTCATGAGAACCAAACAAGAGACACTCACGAAGAGAAGACGACAGAGCAGCTCCACCCGTGCAGTCTCTGCGTCCGTCAGACGACGGGGCGCAACGTCCGCAGGCGGGGGCAAAGGGTACAAGATTGCCTCCTCCATGCCAGGGCCCCTGGTGATATCAGCAACTACCACAACGAAGATAAGACGTAGGAGGGGAGGGGAGGGCACGTACTCTTTGTACGGGGCGTGGTAGACTTCGACGTCAGTGGGGCCGCCGAGCATGTTGTGGGCCGGGCCCGACGAGAAGGTGTTTGACTCCACGATGGCCGTAATGGTGGCGATTGGCTGTGGTGTAGGTGGGTGACAGCGATGGTCTCTTGCGCGGGTGATGGCGTTCAGTCGGGGAGCGTATGATGTCGCGGCACCCCTATGTCGATACGCGTCAGAGCCAGTGGGTGGGGGTGGGGGGGATCAGTGATGCCAGTCACTTGCAACGCTCGCCAGCAAGCTACGTTCGAGTATGATGCAAGAGTAGCAACAAGCAGTACGTGCACGCGTCGGGTGACTGCTGCTGTTGTTGTTGTTGTTGCTGGTGAGAGCCGTCGAGTAAGGCCGTTGTGGTTGTTGCTGTGCGCGCCTTTGGTGGGATGAGATATGGAGAATGGAGGGTTTGACGCGTGAATCGGCTGGGGGATGTTGTTTTGAGAGGGGCCAGCAAGGGGGAGGGTATGGGGAACAGGGCTAGTTTGATAACTGCTGTGATGGGTGATGGATGATGATGATGATGACGGAGGAGAGGGGGTTTGTTTTGTTTGAACACGACGAGCGAGCTAGACGCGACGAGAGCACAGTAGTGTGTGTGTTGGGAGAGCGAGTTGGATAAGCTAAACGTCGAGAAAAGCGGAGGTGGGGGTGGGTTGGTTTGCTGATGTGAGAGAAGGTGATGGAGGAAGGTGTAAGGAAGGAGGAAAGGGGGGAAGGAAGGAAAGATCGAAAGTAGAGTGAGTGAGGAAAGGAGTGTGTGTGTGTGGTGTTCCAGGTTTGGGCCAACGTTCTTTCGCCTGGGCACGAGCCGGGTTCCATCTCAGCTCGGCCCCAGGCAGCACCCCAGCCCCAGCAGGCAGGCAAGGATGAGACCTCAGACACAGCAAGGGGCGGAAGGGGGGCCTGCACGGGGACTAGGCTCAAACGGGAGGGAGAGGGACAGGGTCTACCTCGTCTAATGCGCAAATACTCCGTGTCAGAGGCGAGGTCAGCAAGCCGCGGCCCGTGCACCTAGCCCTGCCATTCAAGCCCCATACAGTGCCTTGCAGCTCCCTCCCTTCCCTTATGCTCTCAAGTGCTCCTGCTCACCCCCTGGACCCCCCCCCTCCGGACCCTGGATGGCTGCTGTATGCCATGGCTGAGATGACCTGCCTGCCCGGCTGTCGTTTCATTTCATACTCCACCGGCAGAGAGACATCTAAACCCTCCATTAGAAGCCGTCTCGGAACGGGTCCCCTAATACGCAAGGGGTCGTACCCTTAGGGAGACCCTTGCTTATCACTGGCACCCGCGCGCGCGTCTCGCATGAAGCCTAAGCGCTGCAGAGCGCGCAGAGGCCTCCGACAGTTACCATGGTCAGCTTTATTTCATGACTGGCACAGATCCGCGTGTCTGGAAGCAGTAGTGATCTTGCGATCTAGCGACCTTCAACGGGTCACGAATTCCGAGAGATACAAGCTGGCTATGGCATCTCAGCACATCGCATAACGAGTAGTGTGCTTGGTGTTGGGTCTGCAGGCAGCTCCAACGCGTAGTGTCCTTCGCGTGACTTGCAGACTTGATCACAGTCGCTTGAGTCAATCTTCTGCATCCCATCCCGTCCTCAAACCACCCCGAACTGGCTCACGAGCATACCACGCTTCCCCAGTCCACCCCGTCCTTGTCGTCGGTCTTGCCCGCCACCTCCCACCTCCCACCTCTCCCGGCCCTCGAGGTGGCGGTCACGCTCTCGTCCGTAACTGACTCGCGCCCAGCTAGAGCTTGACGCGAGACGGCATGGTCGTCTGTGCACTCGCAAAGAGGGGCGATCTTGGAATCTACATTCTCGTTCTCGGCATATTCTCGGCACCGCAGCAAGTGTTCCTTCGGGAACCCACAGGATACATGGCTTTTGATCTGTCGCGAAAAAGACTGGGCCTTTGATGTAGAGGGCTTCTGCGTCCGCAGCAGGAGGACTGAGAGCATAAGGGCATGAACGTGAGGAACCACTGACAGTAGCGCACACTGTGGGACAGCTACATGGACGGGGTAGTGTTCGCCGTGCGCTGCTTACCGCCTTCCCAGTCGATCAGAGCGCGCACACTGGCCATGGGACAGGCGGTGGTCGATGCATTAGAGTCTATGCCGTCCATGCTGTCCTTGATGGCCACGGGAATGTGGTGCAGATAGATCTCTGAGTCACTCATTGTGCTGGATCCCGGGTTCCATTGTGCTACGCCGACTCCACTGGCCCATCACACCAGCAGTGAGTGATCGTTAGCCTTACCTGTCACTCCCGATACTGTTTCTCCGGGATCTCAAGACGTATGCATACTGAGATGGTGTGCAGCAGCACATTGCGTCGAAGGTATGGGTTGCATCCCTGCAGAAGCCTAGATCGCCAGATCCATGGCTCACTTGTCCAGCTGTCTCGGACAGGCAGGCCCTTGGGCCACTGGAAAGGCTCATGCTCATGCTCTATCTGCACCATACTCACCCCACGTACAGAGAGCAGAGTCATCACTCGTGCTCAAGTGGACAGCTTCACGTTTCATCTCACCAGTTCTGCAGTTGCATGCACTTCCTCGACAGCAAACTCCTTCTTCCACTTTGGAGCATGACTATAGTCCACATTCTGCACCATACACGTTCCATCTCTGGTGCGTGTCACCACAGCCTGCGCCACAAGCCCCCGCATTACGCCATACCGCCACCCACCACTCACCGCGGTGACCCGCGTCCAACCTCCACTTTCATCCCATCTCAGCATCTCACCCTCCCGCCTGCACGCACCATCATCCCCGACTGCACTCGCATCGGACCACCAAGCAGTGCCGAGGTCAATTCGGCATCCCTCTATACTCTCGACAGCTCCACCACATACACTGTTTCATGTCTGAGAACGACATGCCGCGCCCACTGCCTCCACGCGTACCGATACGGCAGGCAATCCCCACCCCGGCCCCGGCGCGAGCTGCTCGAGCTCCTCCTGCCGGGGTACCTCCTGTTCCAGCAAGGCAGCTCCTCACCTCCTCCTCGGATCCACGAGCGCAACGAAAGCCTGACCAGCTGCCATATACCCCTCGCACGTCTTCGAGCAGGAGCCGACCGACCGTCGCTCCTCCACAGCCCACCGGCACTGCGTCCGCGTCCAATTCCACTACGTCTCGGCTCGCATCCAAAGCACGATCGGTTCTTTCCAGCGCGGCCTCGCTTGCTGCTGCGACTACTAGCTCTGTGGCGTCAGCCGCAGCGGCTACGACAGGTTCTGAGAGGCTGGGAGCTTGGGAGGACTGGGCGCGCGACTGGCGGGACGGGCGGAGGTCCACCATCCACGGCAAGGAGGTCATCAACGTCCTCCCGGGGTGGGCAGTGAAGCGGCCTAGGAAAGGGGATGGGCAGGGTGTTGATGGTGAGACTGATTCTGCCTGGAGGTGCTGACGATCAGCCTTTGACATACACGTATCCACTACCGGCTTCTGCGCGTTCGAGCGTGACCCGGGGAGCATCTCGCGAACACAACGAGCACTGCTAAGCATTGCAAAGCGCTTTGCAGCCCTGCCTGCTCTTCCCAATGCGTCGCAGCTTGCCGATGTAATGCAGGAGACTATGGCCTCGTCCGCTCGTGAAAGGCAGACCATGGACTCGCCCACCGAGGAGAAGGATGTCGACATCCCCATGGCCTCCTCACCACCACGCCATATCCACGCACGACCCACCCCGTCCCGGTCGTCAACAATGTCGTCAGTGACTGCATCGAGCGAGACCTTCAACGACCCCAACATGCTCAGCCTGGCGCACGAGTACCTCGACATCCGGCTCAGGCCGTTCTGCTCTTCTGTCCTGCCGTACCGCCGCGTAGCGCTCACCATGTACACCATCCCAGTGAAGCGAGGTGAAGCTCCCCCGACACCAACGGCCGAGACGTTCGAGGAGGAGCCGCTCATGCGCACGACGTTTACGACCAACTCCGAGGGCCACTGGCAGCACCACTTTGTCATCCCCTGGGACAGGATTTGCACCCACCCTCCGTCCGTGGCGATGGCGTTTGCTGATGACCCCGCGGCGGACAGGACAGACTGGGGACTCGTGATTCGCGCCGAGCTGCTGGCAGAGGAAGGACCCGACAGCCTGCGCCAAGCTACTGGCTCATCAGCGGCATTTGCAGAGACACCAAAGGGTGTCGTGCCGCGACGCATGGTGGGCTCCAACTCATTCTTCTCGTCGAACGAGCTGCCCAACCGCAACGACGGCGATGGGAACACGGAGATGGGCCTTATGGGGCTTGGGCGCTCTACCGTCGAGAGCAGCGCTGTTGTCGGCATAACGCGTCCGGGCGGGTTCCGTATCATATCAGACCTGGACGACACGGTCAAGCACAGCGACATCCTCAGCGGCCCGCGCGAGGTCTTCCGCAACGTCTTCTGCCGCCGGCTGGAGGATATCTGCGTTCCCGGCATGAACGAGCTGTACGTCAGGCTCTACGCGAATGGACTCAGCGGGCTGCACTTTGTGTCCAACTCGCCGTTCGAGCTGTTCCCCATTGTCGCCGACTTTTTCAAGCTGCACAAGTTCCCGTACTACTACTCGCTCAAGCTCAAGTTCTATGGTGGACGGTCGATCGTGAAGAGCCTGTTTGAGCCTGCTGGCGACCGCAAGCGCCCAAGCATAATGGAGATCCTGGACGAGTTTTACGACTCCAAGTTCATTCTGGTGGGCGACTCGGGCGAGCAGGATCTGGAGCTGTACACTGCTATAGCACACGAGCGGCCGAAACAGATCGCTGCGGTGTTCATCCGAGACGTCACGAGTGGACGCCTGGAGGAGCTGCGCGAGCTGTCGGCTGGGTTTGCCCCGCGTGCCACTCGATCCAGGCAGTCGTCTTACTCTGCCCCGTCTAGTGGCTCCAACACCCCAACCTCGGAGCGCTCGTCAAGTGATGACGAGCTGAGAACAACTGTCGCGGAGCTGCAAGAGCTGTCAGACGACGAGGAGAAGTTGTTGAAGCGCGCTGCACAGTGGGATGAGAGGGTCGCACATGCGTTCGACCAGATGCCTGAGCAGATCCCTCTCGTCTTCTTCAAAGAGCCAGAAGAGATTGAAGGTCTGTCTCTCGAGCTGCTCCATGCTGCAGACACCAAGTGACCCATGTGCTGCTCACTCAATGTGATCTACACGCCCCATTTTGTACATCATATGCATAGACATCGTTGAATGCGGTCTTGTGAGCCGCATTGACAGGTTCGGCCGTCTTAGCGGGTTGCCTCGCCTCGCCTGTCCATTGACCTTTCCTGCCAAGAGCAAGACCCAAAATGTGTCCGACAGGCTGAGCCCAGCGCAGCCAGGGTGACACAGCCCGATAGACCCCACCCAGAGTGGCCGTGCGAATCTTCAGGCACGGTCGCGCGCGCTCGTATGACGTTTTGTGCTTGGCCACCCAGCCTGCCTGTTTGAGCGAGAGAGTGGAGATCTTTGCCGCTTTGCTCCGCATCGTCCACAGGTATCCACCAGACACCACCATCAGTCCGTCAGTTCACAACTAACGGTCGTGTTCTCTCTTCCCATCACTCCTCCTCCCTCCAGCACCTCCTCAATCCACAGCATGGGTCAGGAGCCATCGGATGCCATTCCAAGTGAGTCTGCAAGGAGAGGGGCTGTGAAAAGAGATTGCAAGCTAACCTGCCGCAGTCAGTGCACTTCTCTACACCGTCTTCGAGGTCAGTATATCCGAGACCCCTCGCTCGCCGCTAGTGCCAGCGCCGGTGCCCAAAACTAACAACAGTCCATCGCAGAGGTCTTCCTCCTCTGTCTAGCGGGATACATCCTCGCCTCTACCGGTGTCACCGACAAGGCAACGCAGCGCAAGCTCAATGTCATCAATGTCTCGCTTTTCACTCCCGCGCTCCTCTTCTCGAAGGTGGGTGGCTGCGTCCGTCCCTCTCAAGTGCTGACTCCAGGTCGCATTCTCTCTCACGCCTTCCAAGCTGAGGGAGATGTGGATCATCCCCATTGGCTTTATCATGATCACTAGCGTCAGCGCGGGCGTGGCGTGGACCATGTCCAAAATCTTCCGCCTGAGAAAGTCGCAGACTGCGTTTGCTATCTGTGCGGCGATGTTCCAGAACTCGAACTCGCTCCCCATCGCGCTGGTGCAGTCGCTGGTCTCGGTTGTGCCAGGCCTCAAGTGGGGGTCACACGACTCGAAGGACCAGATGCTCGGTCGCGCGCTGACCTACCTCGTTCTGTACTCGACCCTGGGCATGGTCGTAAGTTGCCTAGCTTCTGACTCCGACTGACAATCAGCTTCGCTGGTCGTGGGGAGTCAAGCTGCTCGCCGGCGCCGACGACGACGAGGACGCAGCCGGCTCTGTTCCGGCCCCTGCTCCCGTTGAGACCCCAGCCCCCGGTCACATCTCTATCCTGCCTGCAAACCTCCAGGCCCACAACGTCGACATCATGTCCCCGGCCAGCATGCAGCAGGACGACCCCTTTGCCTCGCCCGAGCGCATGCAGTCCTTCGCAGCCGAGAACCGCCTGGAGGCCAACGGCGCCCGCAGCTCGGCTTTCATTGCCTCTTCCTTGCCCCTCAACAGCGCTATGAGGTCTCCCCGCGGCGCGTCGCGCGACGCCTCCCCTGCCTCGCGCCACCGTGGACGCCGGGAGTCGACTGGCATGTCCCGTTCGAGCAGCCAGACCCGTCGCCCTCGTGCGCCATCCCGCGCCGAGTCGGGCCGAGAACTCCTCGGCCTGCCCGAGCAGCCTCGTCAGAGTCACCTTGTCGACCTGGCGGAGGACAGCTCGGAAAGCGAGGCCGAGGACGCCGACGAGTGGCAGAACGGCCTCCCATCTACCCTCCGCAGGCGTATCACTCCGCCCATGTCGCCCCGTGCGCGTGCTTGGCGCACCGCCAAGCGCCGTGTCGGCGAGGCGTGGGTCAAGTTCTACAGCTTCATGACTGTGCCGACATGGGCTGCACTCATCTCTATATTCATCGCCCTCATCCCGCCCCTCCAGGCCGAGGTCAGCTCCGTGCGTCCCTTCGTCGCGGCAGTCAAGAGCGCCGGTCAATGTTCAAGTAAGCTCCCTTCCCATGCCATATCTAACGGCAGTCCCCGTGACCCTCGTTGTGCTCGGCGCCTTCTTCTACGTCCCCGCGCAGACGTCCGTCGCGCTTCCCGATGAGCACCAGGACAACTCTATCAAGGGCTGGATCGAGCGCAAGATCCGCGGACTGAAGGGCTACGTCTCCATCAGCCAGGACAAGGACAAGCCCAAGGCGTACCAGGGCGAGAACCGCGCCGTCTTCGTCGCCGTCGTCTCGCGCATGATCGTCACCCCCCTCCTCTTCCTGCCCCTCATCGCCCTTCTCGCACGGTACGACTGGTTCCCCGCAGCCGAGGACCCCGTGTTCATCCTCTGCGCTGTGCTCCTCGTCTCCTCCCCTCCCGCCCTCACCCTCGCCCAGCTCACCCAGGCAGCGAGCGGCGACGCCTTCGAGCGCCTCATCTCCAAGACTATCTCGTGGTCGTATGCGGTCCTCACCCCGCCACTTACGCTCGTGTACGTCGTCATCGGGCTGGTGTTTGGCAAGCTCTAAGCGTGCCGTCTGGCTCCGTGTGGCAAGGCGTACATCGCCGCAATCTGCGGGCGATAAGCAAAAGCAATCGATTGTCATCTGTCATCGTATACACGTTCAACGACAGTCGTGCAGTATCTCTAGGTATCTAGTAAATCTGTAGTTCATATCCCGCGATGCATGCTGCTTAGATTCTTCGACGCTGTGTATGTATGTATGATGTACAGGTGGATGAAGACGCCGCTTTACCGAGAACATGCCGCCGGCTGACATCTCACGTGCCAGGCACGTCCACCTCCCAACTTTTTCCTACACCGGACCGGCGCTTACCTCTGTCAACAATAGTCAGCCGAGCGAGCGCTTTAGCTCATTCCAGCACTCCACTTCCACAGACAGCGGACGCGCCAGTAGGTCCGATCTGTCATCAGTTCCTCCACGTTACGATGGGCTGGAAACTGTCCTCATCTGAAAAGGCCCAGGAGGCTGAAGTGCACGAGGCGGCGGAGGTGAGTTGGCGCCGGGGAGCGGGACGAGCGTGAACGGTGCTGATGGCAGGGGTCGCAGAATGGTCGGGAGCACGAGCACGAGCACGACGGCAAGGATGAGGTCGTTGTGGCTGAGCCTGCGTCTCTGCAGAGGCAGTTGCGGCCGCGTCATGTGTGGGTTGTGATGTGGGGTTGTGGCTGACCTCAGCCAAATGATTGCGATTGGGGGTGTGATCGTGAGTTTCGAGTTGGAATGGCGCACGGACGACTCGAGTATTGTACACGAAGCTCGCACACAAAGCCAAGCTCGCAGACGTTGCGACGAGCCTGGAGTGATGTAGCTGTGTCGCAGTGCATTATCCCGGCTGTGCTGATGAGGTGGCTTTCCAAGTCGCTCCCGACCTCGATGAGCTCGGGCTGACGACAGGGTACCGGTCTCTTCCTGGGCATTGCGACGTCGTTGCAAAGTGCGTCGCTGATGTGAACAAGGCTAACAAGCAGATGCAGGACCGGCGGGCCTGCTCATCTCCTATTGCATTGTCGCCACACTGCTCTTCGCCGTCATGGTGGCGCTGGGGGAGATGGTCTCCGCCTTCCCTATTCCAGGTGGTCACCTCTCCCTCGTGAGCCGCTTCCATTCGCGAGAGCTGGGATTTGCGATCGGATGGCTGTACTGGTATTGGTGAGCTCGGGCGCTCCAAAGCCGCGCTGACAGCAGCTACGTCGTGCTCCTGCCTGCTGAGCTTTCCGCCGCTGCCGTGATCATCACATATTGGACTCCGGCGGGCGAACCAAACTCGACATGTACGACTGGGATCTGCAGCAATGCCCTCTGGGTGGCGATTATGCTCATCGTTGTCGTCGGTTCTCCGCTTACCATAGAGCTGACCCCAGATCGCGGTCAACCTGTGTGGCACCCGGGTCTTTGGCGAGATCGAGTTCTGGGCCGCGAGCATCAAGGTTATCACCATTGTCGGCCTGATCATCGTCTCCATCGTCATTACGGCGGGCGGCGGACCCTCCGGCGAGGCGATAGGCTTCCGCTTCTGGCACGAGACGGGCGGCTTTGTCCAGTTCAAAGGCATCGAGGGAGCTTGGGGCCGGTTCTTGGGCTTCTTCTCCGCTCTTCTCCTGTCCTCCTTCGCGTTCATTGGAACGGAGATGACTGCAATGGCAGCGGCGGAAACGGCCAGCCCTGCGCGCGCAGTGCCGAAAGCAATCAAGACGGTGTACATCCGTCTCGTGCTCTTCTACATCACCAGCGCGTTCCTCATCGGCCTGCTTGTGTCACCGACGGATCCGTCGCTCAACCTCCAGTCCACGGCTGCCAAGTCACCCTTCGTCATTGCGATCAAGAACGCCGGCATCACTGCTCTCCCGAGCGTTATCAATGCTGCGCTCTTGACTTCGGCCTGGAGCGCGGGCATCGCCGTGCTCTACATCAACTCCAGAACCCTGTACGGCCTGTACACGCGTGGAGACACCCCTCGCTTCCTCAACAAGTGGCTCGGCAAGCTGCGCAAGCGGGATAGTCTTCCCTGGGTGTGCGTGCTGGTCTCTGCGCTGTTCTCCCCGCTTTGCTTCTTCGCCGCGTCGCAGGACAAGAGCGCGGGCACGGCCTTTGGGTACTTTGCGAACATGACTGCTGTGTGCGACATCCTGTCGTGGGGGTGTATTCTGCTTACCTCCATCCGCTTCCACCACGGTCTAAAGGCCCAGGGCATCGACCGGAGATCCCTCCCCTTCGTTGCCCCACTGCAACCGTGGCTCAGCTACTACGGTCTCGCACTTACTGCCATCATCGTCATCTTTTCGGGCTTCACCTCGTTCATTCACCACTTTGACACCAGCTCGTTCATCACGACCTACTTCCCCATCCCCTTCTTCGCCGTCTTGATCATCGGCTTCAAGATCATCAAGAAGCCAGAGTTCATCCCCCTGGACCGATTAGACTTCGTGTCCGGATCAAGCGCGGACATCACCGAGCCGCCAAAGCCGAGGAAGAAGGGCGTGTGGGGGTGGTTGAAGTCTGTAGCGTAGCTGTTAGAAGCTGTACACCGTCTGGAGGAACAGACGTAGGCAAATGTAACCCTGTAAACCGGCCCCGGCAATCAAGCTTGCACTGATACGAGATTTTGATCCCGTTATCTATCACGCGTCTGACGAGAGGCTAGGCGCGAGATGCCTCTCGCGTTTCATGTCAACAATCCCACCCCGTCCGATATCATGGCCAACCTCCAGGCGAGTTCCAGCTCCGGCCTGACCAGTGCCAAGCTCGTACCGGGGAAGCTCGCGCCCAAGACATACGTCGAAGGAAGGCTCCATATCCTCTGGAAGGGCCTCGGCGACGGCCCGAGACCACGGCTCTACTTCGCACTCAAGGTCCGCCTCCCGGTCCAGGACGACTATGTCGCCGGCGACGCACTCGCACCGTACCAGTTGAGGATCAAGATTCACAGCGATAACGGCGACCGTCTGGCTGCGGACCACGTAGCCTTGGGGCAGGCCCATCTTTCCAAGCACACGATCAAGGTCGACCTCGGGGGAGCGCTCATCACATCAGTGGAGACGGACGGGAAGCACAAGATTGCGAATATCGAGTGCGAAGCGCCGCGGAGAGTCAGGCTCAATGGTGTCAGCCGTATACTGGGTGAGCTTGAACTGGGGCATGTCTGACGACAGGTGAGGAGCCTCAACCGTCGAGAACCGGATGGTTCCACACTCCGTCACCCGCACGAGAGAAACCTCCTAATCATTTCGCCGTGC
This sequence comes from Cutaneotrichosporon curvatum, assembly GCA_001600275.1. Lineage (NCBI taxonomy): Eukaryota > Fungi > Basidiomycota > Tremellomycetes > Trichosporonales > Trichosporonaceae > Cutaneotrichosporon > Cutaneotrichosporon curvatum. The sequence continues at coordinate 114,975 of BCJH01000037.1, read as the reverse complement.
CAGTGGAGGGCAACGCGCTTCCGCGATCACAGTCCATGCCAATGAAACCGCTTCCTTATCAGCTGGGGACCCTCAACTTCTCCTCCGACCCGCCCGCACCAGCTCTGAAGCGCACTGCTTCAGCGAACGGGGACGGGCCGAGCAAGCGACAACGGGTCCAGCAGTATGGGGACGAGATGCGAGCGCCGCCAGCGACTCTGCCAGAAACGACGGAACGGAAGGCGCCGGCATCGCGTGCCGCCAACCCTGCTCTCAATCTCGCCTCTGCTCGGTCTGCAGCCCCATCGGGTGCTATCGATACGTCCCATTCCAGATTTCTTCCCACTCCCTCGACTGTTACCAGCTCTCGGCCGGAGACTATCGAGACTCCGCCAAGTAGCTCTCTGCCTGCCAGCGGAGTTGCCTCTGGCATCAACACCACGATCGACATGACTCGGGAGGAGGAGCAGGAGCCAGTGCCAGTGCCAGAGCGGATTAGTAGATTGGAAACACATGAACGCCAGGATGGTGGCTCGGCGGGTGGAGCTTCAGCAGAGCGCCAACAAACTGGCCGGGGGACGGAACCCGCGCCAAAGCCCTCATACGCCTCAGCTGCGCAACAGGAATCTCAGGCGCGACAAATACATGCCGGGACAGACGCCGCAAGACAAAGGCGAGCGGAGGCCGTGCAGGCGGCTCAAGCACGAGAGCAAAGAACTTCGGCGACAGAAGCAGACGGCGGTGGTGCCCCCCGCAGCCAGCGCTCGTCCCTGGTCAATGCCTCTGCGACGTCCGCAAATGTGGATCTGGCTGCACGCCGTAGGGCATTAGAAGCCATGAAGCTCCAAGAAATCGAAGTGGAACGCGCTGCCAAGAAGAAGGAGGAGGAAGAGGCCGCTGCGGGCATCTCTTTTCTGTCTTCAGAATTCATGTGCATGGTCGGTGGGCAGAGAATCAAGTACAAGCCACTTGCGCGCCTTTGCGTTGGCGAGACTGCCAACGTTATGGGCGTCGTCGTCAGCAAGATCAACGCCTACATGACCAGAGGGCCGCACAAGGACTTTCTCACGACCGTGATAATCGCCGATCCGTCTGTCCACATCCACGATTCTGGGAACGATGACACGAATGTGGCTATCTACCGCAAGACTGCAAACGCGACCGACGGGTTCCAAATCGGGTCGGCCGTGCTCTTCCGGGATCTCAAGGTGGGTCTTGGCCGTGAGCTGAGCTGATGGCAGATGAACCAGTGGAACGGAAGGCCGAAGGGCAATGCGTACTCCAACTCCCGGAACGAGTGGGTCATCCTCAACGGCCAGCAAGTGGTGCATGGCAACCCTGCGGACTCGCGCTGGCCGCCACACCCGCTCACAGATCCCGAGAGGCAGCGGTTGATGGCCCTCCAGGCGTGGTGGAACGCGCGGCACGGGCCACCCCCACAGTTCTCGTCAGGAGCAGCTTCCAGCAGCGCGGTAGTCGCGTCACAACCGCCGAGGGGCAAGTCGAGGCGACTGGACGAGGTCCGCGATGGACTATTCTTCGACCTCACTGTCAAGGTAGGCAAGGGGTCGTGCATCACTGACATCAGGTCCTCCAGGTGATCCGGAACAACAGCAACTACGGCAGCTCTGACCGGCCCGTGTTTGAGCTCTACGTCGCCGACGGGACGGTGAGCGAATCAAGAACACGCAACTTCCACCATGTGGAGGCGAATGGCATTCCTCCGTCTGCGATCTTCTGTGCTGCCATCTTCGACAACGGCTCCCTCGGCAAAGGCGAGGAGTTCAAGGAGGGGAACATCCTGCGTTTCCCGAACATGCGATGTACCCGGCGCGATGGGCTCGAGCTTAAATGGTCCGAGATGATGACACAGGAGCAGGTGAACAAGGGCTGGAAAGGCAAGGTCGTCACCCGCGTGCGGTCTGATGACCCTGCAGCCATCGAGATTGAGAAGTGAGTCGAGCATCTAAGCCCTCTAACACCAGGCGCATAAAGGAACTGCAAGCTCAGACCCGATCAGGCAACGTCCCGGCCGCGGTCCCAACCGAACCAGCGCCAGCAGACGCATTTTTCGAGCCCCCGCCCGTGCCCATGCTCGATGTTGCAAAGCACGTTTCCACGACCCACACCGACCCAGTTAAGCACCCCGTCCTCCCCCTGGCCGCCGTGCTCGCCGACAACACAGCCAACCAGCGTATCCGCACGCACGCGAAGGTCGCGCGCGTAATCGGCCGGGGCGCGAAGGGCTCCCAGCCGCACGACCTCGCTGTCCTGTGGTGCTCGAAGTGCAAACAGCCCTTCCCGGGGACGCACTGCCAGTCCTGCGACGACAAGACTCTGGCAAGAGCACAGGCAGTGTATCAGATGGTGATGCAGCTCGAGGCGGGTGGCGACCAGGCCTGCAAGGTGTACGTGGTGTTGTCTGGCGCTGAGGCGGAGGCGATCCTGCCCCCGCTGCCTATGGTGCATGGCGGGCCTAATGAGGTGGCTAGGGCGCGTAGGCAGATATCGGAGTTGACAAGGCGGGTGGAGGATACGCTGTTGGGCAACCGCATGGACGGGGAGCGGACCCACCCGGTCATTGACTGGACGTTGGAGAGCTTTTACGACGGACCGCCAGGGAAGCTGGTCAAGGCGTGGCGCGTGTTTGGGATGAGAAAGGGGTAGGCAGTCAGTGTGTAGGATAGGTCATTCGTTCTTCGTGAGTCAGTGTGTAGAATAAGTTAGTCTTTCTTGATGCTTGCTTCCCAATGTACTCGGTACCATGTAATAACCTCCATGCCATGAATATGCTAGATATCTAGAATGATATGCTCTCTCCCTTTGCCTCGCCCTATTGCGTAGGCAACTCGTGTTTCAACTTTGAGGGAGAGACTCGTGTACCCGTCGGACTCAAGCCCTTGAGCTTGCCCTGGATGAGCTTCTCCTCCCGGATGGGGGTCATGCCACCGAAGGGGGTGGCAGCCCCGGGGGTAGCCGGCACGGAGCGGTTGTGCTTCATGTGCGCCTGGATGAGGTGGCCAGCAGCCAGCGCGGACATGAGCGACAGCTCGCCGGCCATAATGGCCGAGCAGATGATGCGCGCAAGGCGCTGCGAGTTGGCGCCGGGAGTGGTGGGGTGTGCGCCTGCGATGCCGAGCATCTCGAGCATCGCGCGTTGGGGGCCGAGGATGGTACCGCCGCCGACGGTGCCGCACTCGATCGAGGGCATGGAACAGGTGATGAGCAGGTCCTCGCCGTTGTTGATCGGCTCCATGAGGGTCATGCACATTGACGACTCGACGTTCTGCGCGGGGTCCTGGCCGGTGGCGAGGAACATTGCCGTGAGGATGTTGGCCGCGTGCGCGTTGAAGCCACCGATCGAGCCCGCCATAGCGGAGCCGATGAGGTTCTTCTTCATGTTGAGGTTGCAGAGCTCCTTGACGGTGGTCTTGAGGACAGTCTTGACAACGTGGCCGGGGACAATGCCCTCGGCGACGACGCTCTTGCCACGTCCCTCGATCCAGTTGATGGCGGCAGGCTTCTTGTCCGTGCAGTAGTTGCCGGACAGGGCCAGCACGTCCATCTCGGGGTAGCGGCGCTGCAGAACCTCGAGGGCCTTCTCGGTACCCTTGGAGATCATGTTCATGCCCATGGCGTCGCCGGTGGAAGTGGCGAAGCGAACGTACAGGGTGCGACCGGCCATGGCAGTCTTGAGACGCTGGAGGCGGGCGAAACGCGAGGTCGAGTTGAAAGCGTCACGGAGGGTGCTGAATCCGTCATCCGAGTCGATCCAGATCTTGGCCTCGGACGCCTGCTTGACAGAGGGGAAGTCGATAGCAGGTCCACGGGTCATCGCGTCCTGGGTGAGGACCGAGGTGACGCCACCGCCAGCATTGAGTGCCTTGCAACCACGCGAAGTAGAGGCAACAAGGGTACCCTCGGTCGTGGCCATGGGGATGTGGAGGAGCTGGCCGTCGACGTTGAGGGGACCGGCAATTCCAACAGGCAGGGGCATGTAACCAATAACGTTCTCACAGCAGGCACCGATAATAGACTTGTAGTCGTAGTCGTTCATGGGCAGGGCAGAGGTCTCCAGAGTCTGAGTGAGCGAGGCGCGAGAGACGACAGCACGGCGAACGCGGACGGCACGGTCGAGGTTCTTGAGCTGCTTCTCCAGAGCGTACGGTGCGATCTTGCCCTTCTGAACAAGCATAATGACCTCTTCGTCGGACAGATTGGCAGCGCCGACACCGCCCGCGAAGATCTCGACACACTCCTCGAGGGAGCGACGGCCAAAGGACAGGTGGAGAGCGGACGAGTCAGGCGAAGGCGACTCTGAGCCCTCAGGGATGGGCTCGGCGATGATGGGGATATTGGGAGCCGGGGGGACGATGATGCTACCCATGCCACCGTTGGCGTGGCCGTTTGTGTGAGCGTGAGACTTGACATCGCCGTTAGTCTTGGGCGTCTTGTCACCCTCGCCGTGGCCGGTGGAAGAGGTAGAAGCATGCCTGGAGTGTCCGTTGCCGTTGGGGATGCCCTTGCGAGCATCGCTTGCACGGCGCGCGCGGTACCTCTCCAATGCAGACTGGGAACGAGGACGCTTCTTGGAGATCTCGACAGCGTCGAAGACACCAACCAGTGCCTGCGCGGCAGCCGCGACGGGGCCCTTGCCTCCGATCGAGTTGGACGCGATACCCTTGAGCAGGTAGCCGTTGAGCAGAACGCTGGTGACGAGAGCGACGACGATCCACTTCGACAGAACGGGGTCACCAACCAAAGTCGTCCATTCAGACATGAACTGGTCGAGAGACTCGATGCGCGACGTAGGAGACGCGATCTGGGACATGAAAATGTTGGTGGGGGTGAAGATCTGGACAAAGAAGTCGGTGTTCATGGGCTGGGCGGCAAACACGGACTCGAGGTAGGGCGAGAGGGTGGTGGACTGAGACACCACACGGGGCGCAGCGGTCGAGTGGGAGAGGTAGCGCTTGAGAGCCGTCTTCTCGGTCAAAGTGGTGCAAATGTTGACAATGTGCAGGACGACAAATGATATTATGAGGATGAGCTTGAGACGCGCGACAGTGTTCTCAGGCTGGCCGTCCGCCTTGGGCTCCTGGCCGTCTCCCCAGAAGGTCGACTTTGCGGGGCTGGGAGAGTTGGTGTTGCTGAGCAGGGCCGCCGATGACGCTGTGCGCTTGAGTGCGGCACGTGCGCGACGGTTGCCGCGGATCAGCTTGATACGGTGAACCTCGACCATGACGCTCAAGATGGCGACAAAGAAGGAGAAGAGGAAGAGGCAGTCCATGACCATGAGGATGGCGGCGAGGAAGCAGAACTCGCGCAGACCGCCAATGCCGCTCGCCGCGCCAACAAGCAGCACGGCGATCTCAAGGGCGTAGTCGCGGACAATGCTGCCTCCCGACTGGCCCACAGCGTCGATCACAATGTCCATGGCGGCGACAGGGGCGACCCAGCGGATGCCACGGCCGTCGGCCAGCCTCTGCAGGCGCTCAATGGGAGCGAGCTCGCGGTGCAGGGTGGAGAAGTCGAGTCCTGCGGCGTTGGGCTCGTCCGAGAAGCTGACAGGTGACAGCTCGGGCGATGCAGGGACTGGCGAGATGTCGGGGTGCTCGAAGACAGCACGAGCGAGGCGGAAGGGCTTGTCAAAGCCGACAGTGATGACCAGGAACGGGATTGCCTCTGAAAGGCCAATGGGGTCGACGGGGACGTTGAAGATGTACGCGACGAAGACGGCGGCCACGAAAGCAAACGTCGAAGAGACAAGAGTAGCGACGGCTGTCACGTTAGCGAGTGAACGCGCGGGGTTGTGGGGAGGGTGTGTGTATCAAGTGACCGAGGTGCGTTTTGACAATAAGAAACATGAAATCTCGGTGGCGTACTGCCACCACCAACGCATTGACCGCTACTCACCAAGCCAGAAGCTAGATCCGAGTTTGCGCATGTTCATGAAGAGCTGCACAAACGACCCGTGCATGAGAATGTAGCCAAGGAGGATGACAAAGACATCGGCCGAGTCTGCATTCTGGGGGAGTCAGCGGCGTTCTGTGTTCGAGACCATGATAATTTACACACCTTGGCAAGAGTGTAAAACCTGACGACGAGAGCACCCACAGCGTAGATGAACCACTTGAAGTTGCGCACAGCAGTAATGGAATCCTTGTCACCGGTGAGCTGCTTGTCGCCGAGTCCCGAGAAGAAGCTCTTCCCTGCAACGTTGGGCAGGATGCCCCAGCTTGCGCCTTCAGCCTCGGGCTGGGATACACGAAGGGTTGTATTCCTGCCAAAGGGAGAGGTGTAGGTGTACGCAGGGAGACGGTCGAGGTTGGAGAGGTATGTGATAGAGGGAGCGTCAGGTGCCGGCGCACGAACCGTGAGCGTGAGGGTCGCCTTGTTGGTCTGCCCGGGCGTCACAGCAAGTGTGGGCGCCGCAGCACCTGCACAGTCCACGCCATAGCAGACATCGGCATATGTGTACCACTTGTCGCTGACGGAGACGCCGACATCGGAAAGCAGCCAGCGGCGCCAGCTCTCCAACGCCTCTGCGTCACCGCCCTCGCGGACGATCGTAATGTCCTTGACGAGGACAATCTCGGCACGCTCTCCTGCCTTGTTGCCGCCCTCCTTGGCGGGCACGGTGTAGCCGCCGTCGACGGCATTGGCCTCGAGAATGCGCTCAAAGTCGGTAGCAGACAAGGGTGCCCAGTGCTCATTGCTGGCTGATAGAGACGGGACCTTGACCTTGCCAGCAGCGCTGGCGGTCGCATGGGCCTGGGCGAATGCAGTGTTGGCGCGCGCACCATCTGCAAGTCGCACAAGGTGCACGGGCCCCGCTGGAGGTGCAGAAACCGGGAATGTAAAGCTGTTGATCGTCAGACAATCTCGAGTTTTCTGCGATGACACCGAATGCAACTCACAAATCGGATCCCCTGATAGCCTGGAGGATCTGGAAGTATGCCAGAGTGACGATGATGAATGTCGCGGTGATGATCTCGATGGGCATCTTGGCGCACACGCTCGAGAGCGCGATGAGCGCCGATCGTATTGTTGAACGGATCATAGCTGCACGCGTGGCTGGGGCCGTTGAGGGCCCTTACACGTTATCAAGTAGGGGGAAAGAGACGAAGGGCCGGGGACGGAATGGACAAGAAAATGCTGGTGGGCACCTTGCCGCGACGACAACGAGGTGGTGGGCGATGTCGAAGCGTGCCAGCAGGATGATTGAAAGGTTGGAAAGTGGGTTGGTGGGTACGAGAGGGGGGGGGCGTTAACTTTTTGAATCAAGGGGCGGCGCAACCCGGGTAGCGAGGGATCGGTGCCGTGTGGTGGCGAGGGCTTCGTACGAGAGAGACAGGCGAGAGACAGTCGACGAGAACACAACAACGACGGCTACGAGGGCGACGAGGACGACGAGATGATAGAGTAGAGCAATGCTGCTGTGGCAGTGGACGAGCAAGTGGAGTGTGGGTGTGGGTGGGCGCGCGACTTGACGGCTACGCAGGGACGGACAGAACAGACTTGCTACTACTGGCCGGTTGTTCGCTCGCTCGCGCAAGGTGGGATTGTAATTCTCTCTCTCTCCCCAAAAGGTCCAAATGAGGCGCGTGGCGCGATGTCGCCGGGTTGCTAAGTCCCTGAATCCTAATCCGGGGAGTTTGTAATAGCCCTCGTTCCGTGGCCTAATAAAAGAGGGGCAGGCGCTTGTGATAGCTAATAGGGGATTTCGGAAAGTTGAATTAGGGTGATCGAGGGTCGAGCGGGAGACTGTGGAGAGAGCGCGTCGTGCTCTGCTTGCGATGAGTTCTTGGAAGAAGAGGAAGAAGAGTACGAGCAGATGTAGACAAGGATGATAAGAGAGAAGAAGAGGTAAGAGATGCGAGTCAGTCACCTGCCTGTCGTCTATATCATCTGCATTTCTTGCTAGCTGGCTAGGATGCTTGTGAGGGGAGGGATGGTCTCACTGCTACGAAGACCTGGGCAGGTGGCCACACACATACATGGTACGATGATGACGATACGACATATTACTGAGGTTTTATGCTCTTCTAATGGTCACTACAAATCGCGTTGTCCGGAAGTAGTAGATATTTAGCACTGTCGATTTCAGCCGCGCAGTGATCTTTGCCCTGTCGTCCTCTTCGGTTTTCACCCGGCAGGCGATAATCAGGCACCACCGCAACCACATTGCGCGTCGGAATCGTACGATTTTTCTTGCCACGTACCTCTGTGACCGACCTCTCTCCACGGGGCCAACCGTCTAAAGGCTGGTCATGCGATGCAAACATGAGTCACTTTTACCAGTCTCAGGACTCTGGCGTGTATCCTTGCTTGGGCTTGGAATGGACACTTACGCCGCATACATGGGATCTGAACGGTATCCACGGCGATCCACATCGCTGCGTCATCTAGATCTGATCACTCCGTGCTAGATGCTATATTTGTTACACTATTCGCTGCGACGTGAGATCAAACACCCGAGTATAGTGCAAGTATAGCGCGGTCGGCATCAGACAGTCGGCAAGTCGCCGCAATTACATCATACCAGGCTGCAATAGACGATCAGCCGCGGACATTGTGAGCACAGGGTGTGATGTGATCACATTCAACGCTTGAAGCACTGTGGCATGTGGCAGCCAACATGCGCCGCCGTGGGGTCACTTCAAAGACACGGCGGTGCCACTATACTGATGTTCGTACTACACTCACTGCGCCCCGAGAGCCAAGAGTGCCCCTTCGTCAGAAGCACACCATATAATCGCTCTCACCGCACTCCAATCAGGTGACGAGTCCACATCTGCAAGAGGCGTTGCTGTTCCGTCACATATGACGGTCTACACATTCATCCCAAGCCTCACAGTGGCGCTCGCTCACTGCGTGGCTGTGAGAGGAAGGGTTCAAAGCCAACCGTCGACAAACTTTCATAGCCGCTACAACTTCCCAACACCCCTGAAGCTCTTCTCACTGTCATCAGCAACGTCGACACCCAAAACCCACTCCTCATCACTAGCCTCCTCAAACACAACATCCTGCGCCCCCTCCCACAAAGTCTTCTCCCCAAGGGGACGAAGGTGCTCCATCCCCGACACAATAGTCAAAAAGTGATTGGCAGTCAACACCCCCATCTTGGACGCAAAGTGCGTCCCACCATAGGGAAACAGGAACTCCGTCTCGCTGATGCCACCGGGGTATAGCAACAGCTGACCAGGGTACGGGTGCGCCGTGTGGTTCTCATTCGGCACGCGCGAGCCAAAGTCCGTCTCGCCGAGGGGGATCCACATCGACTCGCCCGACCACCGAACGTGGATCACGCGCTGGCGATAAGGCAGGAGGGAGCGGAAGAGCTCGACCGTCTTCGGGGCGCGTTCGGTCTCCAGCACGCCTAGAAGGCGGTATGGGCCTGAGGTGATCTTGATGTACTTTGTCTGGGTCATCGTAAGCTGCGCAGTATGGGTGACAGCAAGGTGAGATGGGGTTGCCCACCTTGCCCGACGTGGAGGTGATCAGCGGTAGTGCCTGGTTAGTTGCCGATCGCCAAGTCGCCGAGATTGTCGTGCGCGGGTGATGGGAGGGCTGGTCAGCTGTTCCGTTGACGATCAGAATCGCGATACATTCTGGAATATGTGAAGCACAGACATCAAGGTGTGGAATTCCATAGGGGGTGCACGAGGTGGGAGAGTTGTCACTGGGGCCCGGGAGGCGCCTTGTTGTGCTGCGCCCAGCCCACCATGAATGTACCGCCCGATCATCTGGAGGTCCGCTCATGCGATTGGGTAGACACATCCCAGATGACATTAAAGCGCATCAGCCGTACTTTGAGAGAACAAAGGAATAGTTAGCGACATGCTAGCGACAAGTTATTCCACGTTGGGTGAGGGGTCCAGGGAAAAGCAGGAAAATGCCTAAAATCTTGTAAAATATCAGATGTATACCGACCACGCGCGTCTGCGGTCTACGACACAAAAGAAAGACTCAATGATGGATGGATGTCGCATTGATCACTTGACCATTATCAGTACATCGTCTTCTTTGATGAGCTACCCAATGATGAACAATCATGGCACTTGTGCATCAGAGTGATGCTCCTTGTCGCCATCACAGATGGCTCACTCTCCATGCTGTACATAAGCTGAGTGCACCCCTAGCACCTGATCCCTATACACTACATCCTTCTCCATTTCCTCCTTACCCATCCCTCAAGCCCCCATCTAACATCATGTCGAAACACTCCAAGGTGAGGACTGCTCTGCACATTGCTAAACCGGGAAGCAGGAAAAGCGCGCCCGTTCGGCCCGGATTGTCGCGGCTCAGGCCAGGAAAGCCGAAAAAGCAGCGATAGCGGAGGCCAAGCGGAGGGAGATCGAACGTCAGAAGAAGGAAGAACTGGAAATAAAAAAGGCAGCACGTATGGAGAGAAAGAAAGAGCTGGAAGCGAAGAGGGGACAGCGTTCTTCATGGCCAGAGTGGTTGGGACCGGACTTCCAGAAACCCGCATGGCTCGATCCGCGTGACGTTACGAACTCGGAGGCGGCGATCGTTAGGCATGCAGTAAGATGGATGGCAGAGGACCATCACTTCACGGATCTCTCTATGTGGGTGACGATCTTGGTCTTGCTGACCGCAGCGGTGAGCAAATGCGTCGCAGTGTCATTGCATTCGAGGACAAGAGAGTCGTCCTTGATGTGAGTGTTGCCAGAGAGAAGCGCTGACTGCAGATACAAATCGGCTTCTGGGCGGCCCCCATTTCAGTCTCCGAGGAGAAGATGCTATCAGAGTTGCCGAGCATCGAGAGGTGGGAGGTTGTCCCAGGGCAAGCCCGCATGTTCCGCTATACGGTTGTTCCTTGGCGCGGGACGGGCAGTGAGGTGAGATGTGCATATGATGAAGAGGAGGAAGTTAGTACCCGAGCCCCCGAGAAGCTCGAGGAGCTAGAGAAGGAGGCGGTCCCGGGCATCGTCGGTCACGCTGTCGGGAGCGAGCCGCAAGTTGCGGTAAAGGAAGTGGCATCCGAGGAGTCGCACGACAGCGACGAGAACTACAACCCCGTCTCGGACGAGGAGGACAAGGCCGTTGGCGACGCTGACAACGTCGAACCTGTTGCAATTGAAAAGCCTGAGGAGAAGAAGCGCGAGTCGTCCTCTGCTTCCGAGTCCGAGTCCAAGTCCGAGAAGGACAAGAGGGACAGGAAATCCAGGAAGAACAAGAAAGAGAAATATCTGCGCCTCGCCATGAAGGAAGCTCTCGCTGCCGCTAAGGCCGCCCGCAAGAAACGTCGCTCACGTCTGTAGAGAGATCGCACCGCATACCATAGACACAACATTATACCCATGCTATGGCATCCTTACCTAGACTTCTTCCACCAACGCGCGACCACTGCAGCTAGTATGGCCGGCCATGCCCGTCCTGCAGCTGGCTCACATCCGTGATGTTGGCAATCGGACCAACTAATGTCAGCCGTGCGGTTCCACTATACTCACAGCAGTCCTTTTGGTAGTCTATCTCGTCCATGTTCTTCTTCAACACCGCAACAACAGTGGCAAGGTCACACAGACCATCATGGTCACTCTTGCATCCCTCATATGTCTTGTCAAGGGGAATGATGGCGTCGTTACTGCCTGTCAGCTCGCCCTACATCTCACAAACAGGATAAACCGGATCTGAGGAGCGCCCCTTTTCTTGCAAGTCAACACCTGAGCCACGAGGTTTGTGTTGAACGGGATGAGGCGGGACGTCACGAACGCGCGGTTCCTGGGGGCCTTGTTCACATCAGTAGGCAGGCGACCGAACGTGTCCATCGCGGGCAAGTTCAATGCCACTAGCGTCGTCATGATGAACGTGTCGTGGGTACTGCTGTTAACCTTATCTCTCCGTAGAGACTTACGCATCGGCGTAGAAGCTCTGGTCAAGCGGGAAGGTCTGCGGATTACCAACGAGGGTAGAGTTTGTGCTCGTGTCGTAGACCTCGATCGGGGTGTGCGTTAGACGGGCAAGGAACTCCTGCACCCATCCCTTGCCCTGCGCCGCGGACGACTGCGCCCCTGGTCCGAAGCTGTACTGCTCGTCAGCGACATTCTCACCAGAACCCACGTAGAAGCTGAGGTCGGAGGCATACTCGTTGTTCAGGACTGCAGTCAGTACCGGTCAAGGCAAGGTGACACCCACACTCCTCCTCTGTGAAGAGGGGGCAGAACTTCGAGTAACCCAGAGACAATGTCTCGTAAGCGCAGAGGGTGAGCATGGCGCTGACGTCCTCGGGAGTAACCGTCATCCCCTCGATATCGGCCTGGAGGCGCTGCGCAGTCCCCACGAATGCCCTGGAGATGAAGTCCGCCTCAGCGAGGGCACCGGCCGCCATGTCGCGCCGGACATTCGGGCAAGTACCCGCGGGGTCTACGCATCAGCGCGGGGTTCATGAAATCGACTCACAAACAGTGGCATTGAATCCAATCTCCTCAATCGCAATGACGGTGTTGAACTGCTTGTCCGCATCACGCCCGAAGAACCCTTGTCCAAAGGTCTCCATCGTCTCCGCCATACGGTCGATACTACCCGTCCGGAACTGTTGTCAGCAGTGTTTGCCCAGCGCACGCACGACAGGGAGCGCCCCTTTCTCCACAAAGTCGTTCAACAAATGCCCATAGGCGATACGGCTCCGCACACCGAGGTTGTAGCACTGCTGGCGTCCGAAAGCGTTCAGGATATCATTGCCCAGTTTGTAAGTCCAGTCGTTGAGGAACGACAGCTCGCCCTTTGCGGAGAATGTCCCATTCGTGGCGGCCTCGTACAGCTTGGCGGGGAAGGAGTAGCTGCTGCCTTGCACTGTGGAGGGGTACCGCGCGCCATGACGGAACAACTGCGAGTCAGTCTTGTCTGGCAGATATAACCCACCATGTGCACTTCATCCAGGGTGCATTGATCGGGAACAACGGGGGTCGCCTTGCCGCCTCCAAACGTATCCGGAGGCAGCGAGTACGCCGGGGTGAGCGTTCCCAGAGCGAAGAGGGGGGAGAAGTCCTTGCTTGTCTGGTGTGGTTAGCTCTGCCACTCTTTTGACAACTCACCTTCCCTTTGGCCTGTGGGTTGAACACCGAGCCGAAGGCATCGTGAATCTTGGAGAACTGGGCAGCCGGAGCAGTGGCATAGGCAAAGCCCTCGGCTCCTGTGGCAGTTGCGTGCGGGTATCCGACGACAGTGCGGTCGGGAAAGAGCACGGTGTCGACATTCGTGCCGTTGGGAGGGAAGGAGTCCGCCGTTGGGCTCCCAGCCACCGGGCCTGCCACGGACGTCAAGGCGAGGTGGCCTAGTATGGCCGCGAGAGCGAGAGAGATGGCGTACATGATATCGCTGCGGCTTGAGGTTGCTACGACTTGTGCTTGCGCTTCGCCTTCGCAGGAATAAGCATACACGCTTCATATACACCTCCAGAACCGGTACCAATAACCGAGATTCCTGTTCCAATCTGCCAAGATTCGGCGCGTGAGTTTGACCTTGTCAGTGAAAATGAGGATATCAGGCTTCCGCCGCGGATCACCATGGCGTTTCCGCGATATTCAGGCATTTCAGGCCTCCATATCTCCAATCATGGGCTGCCCACCTGGTTCCCGGGTGTTCTCAACCATGTCGTCCATGAAGGAAGTTGCCGAGGACCGGTGAGTGGAAATGGCCATGTTAGCGTTTGAGTGTGAACCAAGGCGTTGGTAACATGCGTGGCACCGGTCATGTGCGCGGAATGGTGGGCTTGTCAGGGGAAGATCAGATAGGTACCCATGGAGAAACAGTCGGATGCAAAGATGCGGGTATGCCGTCTTGACCATTGAGACGATGTGGCCAACGACGAGGGAAGTGGGCTGCCAAGGCCTTCCATGATCCCCAAGGCCACAGCCTGTGCCCATGATGATGTGCTGACCACAACGCGGAATCAGCAGGTCAGTCTATAGAGCACTGGAAGACAGTTTCTGTTAATCAATCGATCTGAACATAAGTAGCTCACAGCATTGAGTGGGGAAAGCTCGTGGCGTCGGAAACCAGGTAAGGTGATGAGCTCCAGAGACAGCCCAGCTGAAAGGGGCTTCAAGCGGTGACTCACCCATGGCAGTGCAAGGGTACAAAGACCATGATGAGTAAACAATGGGAGACCGGCTTCCACTCGACGAATGTGAAGGAACACAATGCAAGCAGGTTTATGAAGGCCTCTTCCTCCCCAACTATCAACGTTTCCTGCGGTCCGTCTTAGTGGCGACGTACAACGCGTCGAGGTGTACGACGAAGTCCATACCAGCAGAAGCAAGACGCACACCCGTGCCTGAGGATCGTCGATCACTCACCCCGACAGCCACGCGACCGAACATCTCTAGTCGATCTCGCCCTCAATCTCATCCTCAACCATTCGAAAGCGACTACCCGTGCTGCGCAACGGGTATAGACTGCGATGCAGGGCCGGACGCTGTAGCCGAATCTGACAGCACGCGACTACACTCTCCCCGCCAGGCCCCAGCCCATTCTTAGCCAGGTCCTCGATAGTTTATTCGCGTCATGGAAGAGCTCGAGTTCATTATGACGTCATTACCGGTAGATCGACTTGTGGCAGTCTGGATCTTTACTCCAACATATAAGGACGCGAGTAGTTGCACGCTGTCACTGCACTTTGCTCTTCCACTCTTGCATCTAGAAACGAACAAACGACCAATATGACCAACCTTAACGCCATCTTCGAGGAGTCCGTCTCCATTGTCAAGACCCTTCCCCCATCGGGCAACTTCCAGCTCTCCAAGGAGCAGAAGCTTGAGGTGAGTCACCACTAGGCGCCACCTTCGGAAGCCGTCACTGTCTTGACTGCCCTGGGCTGCGCACGCCAGTGAGAGGACCTCGACCTCTCGTTTTGGTGTATCTTTATGATCCAGGCTGACCATCAGCTTGAGGGACTCTGGAAGCAGGCTACCGAGGGCGACTGCAAGGAGCCGGAGCCGAAGGACAAGAAGGCCGCCAAGGAGCACGCTGCCTGGGCATCCCACAAGGGTATGGACCAGGACGACGCCAAGAACAAGTACGTTGCTGCGCTCAAGAAGGCCCTCAAGGAGGCCGACGAGGGAGACTCCAAGACCCTCCTCGACCAGATCGACACCGCCGCATAGTCTGAGACGTGGGGAGCCCAGCACGTGAATATGTCGTACCCGCGGCGGACTCAGCGTGAGCAGTAGATGCTATGACAATGCATAAAATACAACACTTCCTAGTCTAGGTCGATCATGTCGTCTGTGTCTTGTGCTTTCGGAGGGGGAGGAGGTACAACGACGTTGGACTTCCGCTTGACTGCAAACGTCGAGATCGTCCGCGGTCCCTTCATCGCCTCACGCAAAGCCGCGAGACTCTCAGCCTGCTGTCAGCTAACACATGCCTTCAACTCACCCTCTTCTGAGGATCTTCTATCCGCCGACCAGTGGGGTCAAACCCGATACGCTGGATAGCAGAAGCGGAGAACACGCTCCTTCTGTCGGTCTCGACTGTCTCCTCTTGAGAAGGACCGCGCAGAGCCTTGAGTGCCCGGCCGCCTGCAGTTCCATCGCCCACACTACGTTCAGCCATCTTATCGAACGCAGCGGATAGGCGTGCCTCCTCAGCCTTCCACTTCCGCTTGGCAGCCTGGCTTCGCCCCATCTTCTCGGACAGGTGTGCTTCTCCCCACGGGATCTCAGTTGCACCAGTGCGCGCCAGCCCTGATCCAACAATGTACGTTGCGCCTCCTCCTCCATTGTCCGAGCCTCGTGGTGCAGCTCGGGGACCATTACTGGGCAGCAGACCCATCTTGCGTTTCGGGTCATATGCCCCATCATTCTTCAAGACCTGCTCGAACGACGTAGTAGCTGATGCGAACTCGCCTCTGGACACTCTGTTGCGTTTCACCGCAGCGTGTACGTGGTATTCGCAGACAGGACCCATGCGCGAGTCAATCCAGGCCTTGCAGCGCGATCCGTCCCGCAGTATGGAGGTGCAGCGGCCGACGTCCAGCGCGTGGCCAATATAGCTGATCGCCTCGTCTGATGATGGGTTGAGCGCAAGAGGGAGGTTGAGGGGGTGAGGCGCGGCCCCGGACTGGTGTCAGACTGTATCTTTGATAACGCACCTTTAGCGGTCTCAGCACCCGTGGATTCAGAACTGCAATGACACTCCCCACAGCGAGGTTGCACCACTTCTCGAAAGCACCGCCCGAGCCGCCACGGTACGACTTCTTGTTGTCCACGCGTACGATGGAGTTCGACTCGAAGAGCAGAAGTTGGAGATACGCGTCGCCGGAAACATGCTTCCCTTTGGTCCGAGAAGGAAGAGCCACGAGCTTAAGGTTGATGTACTTCCTCGGGGGGCGCTCTTTCCGCTTGCCCTTCTTCTTGCGGTCGGGTTCTCCTTCCTCCTCATCCTCGCCGTCGCTGCCATCTCGAGTCCCACTGACACGGACTTCGCTCCGCTCAGCCACGACCGCGATAGTCACCCAGTCCCCTTCAACGGGGATATCATACGTCTGGCCGTCCCTGCTGAGCCGGGCTACGCTGTAGATCTGGGACGGGCGGAGATAGTACCGACCGTACAGACAATCCTGGACCTCGGAGTGTGGAAGAACGCGCTTTCTTTTTGTTAGCAAGGCGATGATAAGGACCCACTTCAGTCGAATGCCGGAGTTGGGCTCAAGCGCTTGCCACTCGTCACCGCCCTCCGGGTCTTTGCCAAACTCCCCTGGACCCAGTTGCAGATCGTTCGACAGCGTCAAGTCCGATTCACGTTCGGTTCCAGTGCGAACGATCTCAAGGTCATCGTCGTCGCGCGAGAAGGTCGTGCTCCGGGTAATGGAGGACGAGGCCTGTGGCGCAATCTCCTTTCTGCGGGCTGCCAGCTGTGCACCAAGCGTGGACTTTGCAGGAAGTGGGGCTTGTTCCGCTTCGGGATTTGGTTTCGTAAACTTTGAGAAGCTAGGCTGAGCTGGTCGAGAGGGCTGAGGAGCCGGAGCCTTCGGTTTCGCTGTTGTCAACACATGCCCCGCCGTATGAGCGTACCTTTCGTGGGCGTAGTACCGACCAGGACGCTCGCAGCTTTCCTCTCAGCCTCACGCTTCGCAGCCTCGGCCTGCGCTATCCGCACGCGCTTTGCCTCTTGTAGGGCGGCAATTTGCGCATCGATATCAGACGTGTCCATCTGAAAGGACGGTTGGATGAACGCGACTGTCTTGTGCCGGGACGCGACCTCTTGTCAACATTGCAAGTTCCACCGTGGGAAAGTGAGTCCAACGTGCCTGGAAGTCTATGGTTCGCGTTATTCTACGGTGAAAGTGCAGATCATCCTGAACTCCTGGACAGACCTGAAGTATAGAATGCATACATGTCTGAGCCTGGGGTATCATGTCTACTTGCTCTTGGCCTTGCCAACGGCAGATGCCTTGGCCTTCTTGCCCGCACCGCCCGATCCGATGGTCGACGTCTTCTTCAGCGCCGGCTTCTCGGCCGCCTTCTTGCCGGCCTTCTTGGCGGGCGCAGCTGCGGGCGCTGCCTCCTCAACAACAACCTTCTCCTCCTCCATAGCAACGTCTCCCTCCGCAGCCTTGAACCGGCCATCCAGCTTCGAGTTCCAGACAGGAAGGAGGATCGACGTGCTGGTCTTGATGCCGACGGAGAGCACGTTCTCCCAGCCTCCCGGAATGAGCGCGACAGCGGCAGGAAGAGCAGCGAGGATGTTGTCCACAACCTGTTGAGGAGTAGCAACACCGCAGGTAGCTATCCGGACAGAGTTTGACGTTCCGGTGCTGGGGTGGAAGTAGGTGCACGAGATCGCGCGGCCGAGCTCAGCCTTGAGGTCCTTGCGCATGACGTTGACAGGGATGGGCTGCTTCTTCGCCTCGAAGAACATCTTGCCGAGGAGCTTGGGCATAAGTGGAAGAACACGGTCGTCGACAAGGAAGAGGTCGTGCTCGTTACGCAATTGACGGCGGGGCTCGAATGGCTTGAACTTGCCCTTGAGCTTCTCGACACCGACAACACGCGAGACGAACTTGATGTTGTGCTTCTCCAACAAATCCTTGTACTCCCTCTGCGGGTCCTTTGTAATCAGGCAGACGGATGCAGCAGGCGGGGGCGGGAGAGGGGGGTTGGGAAGTTGGCTGTTGTCAGCGTTGATGCTAACTTAGTCGGTCAGGAGCTCGCGAGCGGACAGCTGCAGCTGCAGCCTGCCTCCGCATCCGAGTTGGTACGTACATCTTAACGGGCATGAGCTTCTTCCTTGTGCTTCCGGTCTTGGTGTTGATGCTAAGCCACACATACTCCTCGCGGGGCATGAGCTCAGTCTCCTCACGCTCCTTGGTCACGCGCGCCTGGTAAGCCAGCAGTGCGTCGACAGCCTTGCGGGCCTGCTGGGGCTTGAAGTCTCCTGGGAGGTCACCAGCCGGTGCGGCGTCGACCGGCATGGCCGACTTTTGCTTCGCCTTCAGCTTCTTTGAGGGTGGCATGGTGTTGGTGGTCGTAGTGGTAGTCGTCTCGAAGATTTCGAACCGGAGGTGGAGGCCATGCAACTTTTGAGATCGTGATACCAGCTGGATTATTTTGTACACGTCACGAGATATGAAGGTCCATTAGAATACAGGGTGTAATTCTTTGTGCCAACTGTAATCGACGCAGTCGAGCAATCGTAATATACCGCCGAACAACAACTTTGCCACTGTCGAACTGAACAGAAGTCCATCTCTTTCACTCCTCTCACTGTAACCATCATGTCGAACCCATACCAGTCATCGCGCCCGGACGAGAGCCACATCCCACCTCGGCAGACGCCCAAAATGGTCGACGCCAGCGAGTACCTCTGCGGTGGTGAGTATGTGAACGGCGAAAGAAGGGGTCAGCACATATGACGCTTTGTTCTACACGGAACAGATGATCATGCTTGCGGTCCTGTGGATCCTTAGGAACGCGCATTAACGCCAGACTGTGCTGCCAAGACAACAATCAAGATGGGAGAGCTGATCCGCTGCCGTGAATGTGGCCACCGTGTCATGTACAAGCCCAGGACGCACAAGAGTGAGTAGGGTGTTGTGGTTTGGGTTGGTGACAAAGCTGACAGTCAGTTGTAAGGTAGCACTCGCACACTGCAGCTAACATGAAGGTCCAGTTCGAGGCACGATAGATGGTGACTTTTGTATATTATGGATGTGCTACTGCGCATACGGCGAGGAGTTCAAAGACTGCCTCGCAGTGGGCAGCGCTAACAGCCGGCTGACCTGGGTCTTCACTGAGCTCGTGACTTACCGACCGATCCGCGATATCTTCACAACGCAAGCAGGTCAGTCAAGATGCATGCCGATATAACACTACGGGTATATTTTATACTCCTAAATGGAGAAGGATATAATCAGAGCAGCAAGCAAGGCGACCCTGGCACACCATCGACTGCCTGCTCTTGCTTCATTGCTTCTTACGGTGCGGCTCTACTTCGACTTCGCCTTGAGCTTGGCCGCCTTGAGCTCCGAGACTGCGGCAGCCTCAATCCATTGGCCGTTTGCGTCCTTGCGGCGGACGGTGAAGCAGGCAACGCCGGTGTACTCGCAACTTTGTGGTCAGCTTGACATAATCGCAACAACCCACATCTGCCAGATGACCTCGCGGGCGAAGCGCACGTAGTTGAAGAGTGCGACGAAGAACGACATCCAGATGAAGACGTTTGCGGCAGTGGGCGAGGACTGGACAATAGGCTCGCGGCCAAAGATCCACTGAGCGTTGGCGTCAATTGCAGCGCAAAGAGAGTACACCATCATGCCGTTCCAGTAGGGGAAGGGCGACTTCGTGACATGGGCGAGGATGAGCTGCGAGACCTGGTAAGCAGCCGCCATGCCCCAGTATCCAAGGAAGGGGAGGAGGCGAGCGTCGTGAACGATGCTGACACCGCCGAGCAGCTCGGCGTGCAGCCACGCGACAAGGATGAGGGTGTGGGCACCGAAGGGGAGGAGACCCAGGAGAGGCTTCAGAATGGGCTTGTTGGCACGGTGGCGCGCCGCGATGACGTTGTAGTAGCTTGTCGTTAGCTCGGCCCATGATGAGACCTACCTGTTGACCATGTTGCCCACGGTGCCGAATGCGCCAAAGATCATAAACGCGACGTTGATGGGAAGGGTCGCGAGCGTGTACTTCTCGGGCAATCCCACGAGCTTGTCGATCTGCTCGGCGAATGCAGTGCCCAGGCCGCCGGGAATGAGCGAGACGAGCGGCTGCTGCCAGAAGTGCTGGTGGAGAGGGTTGACCGCAGTGATGATGTAGATGACCACGATCAACATGATGCCCTCCACTGGCCCCGAGAAGGCCGAGAGGTAAAGAGTACCAGTGTGGTACTCCTCCCAAGTCGAGGAATAGAAGTTGAGCAGGGAAGCAGTCTGGCTCGCAACAGTCCACCACGACCTGTTGAGACCCAGAGCGTGGCATGCGAGCATGACCTCGAGCGAGGTGTTGATGGCGTCTGCCCTTGTCAGTTCCTGCCGTGTGAAGTTACTCACCGCATCCGTGGTCAAACATCTCGCCAAGGGCGCTACCCATGTTCAAACGACGCGCCTGCTTTCCATCGATTGCGTCCATGCCTATGGTCAGTCATTTGATCACATGCCTCTTCAGCCACTGCAATGTGACTCACTCTGATACGCGAAAAGACCGAAAGCGAAGGACAGGTACACCCACACGGGCAGGTCCTTGCCAGAGTACTCCATGTCATAGTAGACCAGAGTAGACACGTTGGCGAAAACGAAGCAGAGGCCAAGGAAGGTGATCTGAAATCAGCATGGGAGTGAAGCGGAGGAGGCAGACCGGCCCACCAGCTGCAGGCACTCCAAACAAAGGAGGCGTGGCAGTGGATCTGTGGCAGAGACGGCACACAGACAGGCATATCTCGTGCCTACCAGGAAAGAGGCAAACGTACCGCATTAGGAGCAAGCGTCACGGGGAAGCACGTAATAAGCCAGTTCCAGTACGGGGTGAGCACACGTCGCGAGAGAATGCTCTTGTCGACACTCGAGTACTTGTACTGGTCAAGACCAGCAAACTGCGCCTTGGTGATCCGCATTTTGGGGAGGTGCTGTCGTTTTCGTCGCCGAAGAGCGAGAGCGTGCGAGCGAGAAGGAGGCTGTGAGGCCTACGAGCCGTGGGTGAGGGAACCGGTGGTGCTAGAGCGCAAGAAAAGAGACAAGACACGAGATGGGGTAGTCGTGAAATGACGCAGGGTACTGCCCAACCTGATGGTTATTTTGCTTCCGCCGCCATTGGTCGGTCCGTCGCATACACAACTGGCCCGACGAAGCCCCCTCGTTGGGGGAAATTACGAACGTCGCAACCGAAAGCATACAGGTGCTGACTTTGATACACACATGCTGTTACATTCTACAATCTGCGTCGCCCCAGACGTCCTCCTCCACCAGCTGCCATTCGACGCTTCATGTCGGCTCGTCGCTTTTCGGCTTCGAGCTCTTCCTGTGTCTCCTCTTCCTTCTTGTCTCTCTTCTTCCTCTTCTTCTTCTCCTGTGTGGGTACTAACGGGTCGAGAGTGGAGCTCGGTGGATTGTCAAGGACGGAGGATGGTGGGTGCGCAGGGCCCACGTAATCTTTGTCCACTGGTGGAGGATGGCGCTCTCTCGGAGACGGAGGTGTTGAGCTGTCATCACTCTTCGCGCGTGATTTTTGCTTTGGCGCTGGTGCAGGTGAAGCTCTATCCTCTACAGCTGGTGTACTAGAGGTCCCCGGACTAGGCGGTTCTGATGATGGTAAGAGTCCCGCCGCGTAGTCGTATGCTTTCCTCGCACGGGGCGTAGGGGACGATGGATTGATGAGGGGTGGGATACTCTGTGCAACGGCGGGTCGCTCGGGAGTTGCTGGTCGTGCGGAGGAGATTGTCCTGGGCGGTGTCTGCGCTCTGCGATTCGATTGCTTGGGTGCCGGCGACGGCGTCCGTTGCTTTGCCTTGGCCTTTGGCGTCGGAGAGGTCGGGCGCGAGACCTTCACCGGCGTGGGGGTTGCCCGGCTGGAAGCCGGAGGGGGTCCTCCCGTCACACGGCGAACAGCCCTGGCCACGCCTGGATCAGTTATGACAGCAGCAACCGCTTCAGAGGATCCGCTCGCCCGTGGGGTCTGATTTGGTCAGCTTCGTACCACGATGAAGTACTCACATCTACTCCACGGTCTTGGGCCAAGAGGGATGCCAAGGGAGACAACAGGTGTTTACTGATGAACGACAATGGCTGTCGTCCGCGCATCTCACTGCGGTCAGCGCTGCAAGAGCGATCGTCGCTTACGTGACGTTGAACAACCACGTCAATGACGGCGAGCGCAGGACGAAGACTGCATCCTGGGCTGTCAGAACCGAGTTGTTTTGTACGAACAAAGTAGTCGTCAGTTTCCAGATCAATGTCAACTGCCGCCCATGCCCCGTCGAAGGCGTTCGAAAGCTGCTGCAAGGTCTCCTCCGTGCGCTGTTGTTGATCTTCAAAGTCCAGAGAGTTTATAGCGTCGGCGTCCTCTGCGCGGCCCTCGCGCTCCAAGATCTGTGCCAGACGTGACGGTATAGATGGAGCAGTCACCATCTCAAAGTGTACAGTCTCGAGGTCTGTGGCTGCAAACAGGTAGCCCGTCCGTTCCGGGTGTGGAGCGTATTTCTGGCATCAACGACGAGCGACGACCGGTCGTACGAGAAGGTATGTCTTCCCATTTGACGCCTTCTTGGCTACCCATGACGTCTTGCTGAGAGCCTCATCATATCGCTCCTGTCAGCATAGCCTTCATATGCAAGCAGGGCCGCACCTACCTCGTTGTATGTCGACATGAGGGGCAAGTGGGCGATGAATGAGCCGCGGACCGGTTTATTTGGTTCGTAGTGCGCACCTCCGTGCCTGGCACGCCGTAAATGGTTCCGAGGCTCACCCATGTCGTGGATCAGGCAGTCGCCGTCCATGGCCTTTGGTCCTGCAATTGACCTTGGCAACATACTCTCCACTTTAGAAACGTAGACTGCTCATGGCGGACAAGACGAACGGCCAGAAGGCCGTGATCGACCTTTCCGACCCGCCACCGCCAATAGACAAGCTGACGCTCGACACGACAGTCGAGGAGCCGGTCGACCCGTTATCATCCTTGGGCGCTTTGGCGACGGCACTCGACGGATATGACGACGATGTCCCTGCCTTTGTCAACATGATTCTGGCATCCCACCTACCACCGGAGCTTCCTGCCGGGCAACAACCTCTTCCTCCTGACCTCGCGCCCATCGACAAGCAGCTTGGCGAGCTGCTGACGCGTCTGTCATTGCTGAGCCAGGACACCTCGGCGGCACTGGAGCAATCGATCCACGACATCTCGCGCACCGTACCGCGGCTCACGTACGACCTGCAATTCATGCGCGAGTCCGCTGTGTCGTTGCAGTCGTCGCTGCAGCTGGTGCAACATCGAGTCGCTCGGCAAGCATCGGGTGGCTCAGAGAACGACGATGTGGCTAGCGTTTCGGGCGAGTCGCGTACTCATCGAGCATTGGAGCAGCTTGCACATCTGGATAAACTCAAGACCCGGATGGAAAGCGCGCGCGACATATTGGCAGAGGCGGAGTCGTGGTCATCGCTCGAAGGGGAGATCACGTCGTTCATCGCCGACAGGAAGTGGACAAAAGCCGGAGAGCGCTTGGCAGAGGCGAACAAGTCGCTGCGCGTCTTCCAGTCGGCAGAGGGCGAGTACGAGTCGAAACGGTCATTGCTGGTCAGCCTCCAGAACGAGCTGGAGACGGCCCTGTCCGCTGCACTCAACGACGCCATCACTGCTGTGGACACGCCAGCTTGCGCATCGTTCCACGACGTCTTCCGCCTCATGGACCGAGGTCACGAGTTCCAGAACTACTACTTTGCTGCAAGGCGTGCACCCATCCTCAAAGAATGGAGCAGCGCAGCACTGTCTGATGTCGGGGAGGAACACGAGGGAGACGCGGACGAGGCGCAGGCGTTCTCCGAATTCCTCCCGCGATTCTTTGCGACGGTGTGGTCGACCCTCACTGCTGAACGAGCACAGATTCCCCTCATCTTCCCCAAGGAGTCGGCCGCAGCCGTTCTTTCGGGCTTCTTCCAGGCCGCACTGGATGACCTATCCCCATCCTTCCACAACCGGCTATCTGCCGTGGCTGACCACTATGGGTCTGAAGCCCTGCCCGAGGTGATCCGCGCCTTGAAGACCACCGAGGACTTTGGCGTCCAGGTGCAGGGCATGCTGGACAAACTTGCTTTCAACACACAGGACGGACACATGAGCGGCACAGTTAATGGGTCTCCGTTAGCTGCCTCGGGCTCTTCCCCCGGCGCACACTCCCCAGCGTCGCCGAGTGTTAACGTGAACAGAATGGCAAGGACACCATCTTCAGCCCACGCTTCTGCTCACCGGATGTCCATCTCACATCGGTTCTCCCGGTCATATGCTTCAGTGGAGACCCCGACATCTCCTTCCGCTTGGGAGACGCTGCTGTACGAGCCCTTCCTGGACCTGCAGTCGACGTACCCGGCAATGGAGAAGCGCTATCTCCGTCACCAGCTGCGGCACGACCCAGTTCTCACCGCTCCAGTACGGGAGGACGACCCCACTCGGACACTCAACGATCGTGTTGCCGCGGTATTTGCACTGGGGGAAGATGCGATCACCCGCTGCATCACCTTTACCCACGGCTACGGCCTGCCAGGACTCCTCGACGCGCTCGGGGAGCTGGTACAAAACTTCCTCGCCGACAACGCCGGCTTCCTGGACTCAGCACGACGCGTCACGTCCACCTCCGCGCCTGACGAGCTGGACTTCGAAGGCCTAGACTACAGCACCGAGGACTGGGGTGCCTTCCAGCTGGGCCTGCACGTCCTCAACGCCTGCCGAGCCATGCGGGATCGCCTCTCCGCCTTTGAGGTCAAACTCCACGACACAATCGAGACCATCACCCCAACGCTCAACATCCCAGCCTCGGAATACGCCAGGACAGACCTCACCCTCGGCGCCATCACCCTCCTGCAGCAGTCGACGCTCAACTCGGCCGAGCTCCACGCCCTCACCACCACCCTCCCACCCTCGAGCTACCCCCTCACGCGGGCGAGCGACGCGATCTCAAACTTCACCCGCACAGCCCAGATCTTCCTCCAGGGCATTATCCTCTCCCCCCTCCAGTCGCAGCTCGAATCATACCCGGGCCTCATCTCCGCCGTGGCGGACAAGGCCCCGCGCCGCGGCGAGCTCCCAATGCCGAGCTTCTCCCTCTCTCCGACGGATACGATTGCACGCGTTTCCGAAGGCCTGCTGAACCTCCTGCGCGTGTTCGAGGTCTACGCCGCAGACGACGCCCTCGCCTTCTCGATAGAGACCCTGCCTTTTGTGGATGCGCAGAGTCTCCGCGAGCTCGTGGAGGAGACAGAGCCGGAACACACTCTAGCCGGCGGGGAAGTGGAGAAGGCAGAGAAGAAGGTCACCAATCCCACACTCAGCGCCGAGGCTGTGCTCTCGACCTGGGTGTCGAGTCTGGCACTGAGCCTCCTCTCCCACTTTACGAAGCACACCCTCCCCTCTATCCGCAATCTGAGTGCCGCTGGTGCGGCTCAACTAGCAAGCGACCTCGCGTATATCTCCAACGCAGTCCGCGCCCTCGATGTAGAGTGGGACGACCTCGAGCGCTGGCGCGACGCCGCAGAGTGCAAGAACGAGCAGGAGTTCCGCACCAAGGCAGGAGACGAGCTGCGCCGGGGCGTGTGGGGCACAATGGCGCGGCTGAGGGGGTGGTCATAGTGCATAGATAGACATGACAGCATAGTGATGACATGGTGTTATTGCTACAGTAATGCGAGGGGGTATCAGTGTGCCATGGTGGCGCCGGCGCCGGCCCGGCGGATGTCGCTGGTCTTGGGGAGTGCCATGGCGAGGATGGCTGTTGCGACGTACACCGCTGCCGTGGTGATGAGCGGGAGTGTGGGCTGGACAGCGAGGAGCACGCCAGCTACGACGGGCGCGATGACGCCGGCCAGGCGGGAGAGTGCAGCTGATGTCCCGCACGCAGTGCCGCGGATGCTGGTGCCGAAGGTTTCTGGTGTCATGCCGTCTGCTGTCAGCCGAAATTGCATCTCGTCAACTCACAGAGCACAGCGTACATCGCCGTTCCGGTCAAGGAGATGAGCATCGAGGATATAGTCGCAGCGACAGGGGCGCGCACGCTAATGAACGCAAATACAGCAACAGCAGTCGCGAGGGTACACAGGGCAAGCGACTTCCGCCTCCCCAAGCTCGTTTCGATCATCCACGCGCCGATCTAAATCAGCCCAGCACCTCTCAACCACTCACAATAGACCCAGGACACCCAGCAACAGCATACAGCACATACTCGTTCAGCGCGCCCTGGATGGCGTTGTCGTTGTTGGGCTGTCTACTCTCAAGCACGCTCGGGAGCCACACGTTGAACATGGTAAACGCTTTCGTCAGCATGCACCTCCCTAAGCGCTCACCGAAGGACATAGCCCCCCAAATCAGCCACATGATGATCACCGTCCTCCGCCACTTGGGGGAGAACAGCTGTGCCATCTTCTTGTTCCACTCGCCCAGCCAGTTCGAGGAACCCTTACTCCGCCCGCCGCGGCGCGTCGTCCGCGCACCAGGCGTCACGGGCGAGTGGGGCACAGCAGCATGTGTCGGCACAGGCGCAGGCGACTGGGTCGACGCAATAGGCGTCTCAGACGGGGAGAGCAGCGCCCGCCCCTCCTCTATCCGGCTCTCGTCGCTTGCGAGGGGGACCACCTCGGGATTGTGCTGGCGCACGTCCGCGTGGTCGATGTCGAACGCCTCGTGCTCGTTGAATGCCGCGATCTTGCGCAGGACAACGACCGCCTCCTTCGGCCGCCCGTTTGACACGAGGAACCGCGGCGACTCGTACAGCTTGAACAGGACGCTGCGGGCGAGCGCGCAGGCGAGGTTGATGCACCCAAGGACGAGGAGGACACGCCGCCACCCGTTGTTCGCGCCGCCGTCAATGTCGCACCCGTCAAAGGTGCGGCAGCTGGCCCCGGGGAGGAGAAAGTACGCCACGCCGGCGGAGAGGACTGCCCCGAAGGAGAAGAAGACGGACAGCAGGGTGAGGAGATACTGCTTCGAGTGGGGGAGGTTCTCGAGGAACAGCGTGCCGTCTGTTGGCATTGATCCGCTGTCATCAGCATGGAACGTGATAGGACGGCAAGTTGCCGGGCGAGTGACTCACCCTACGGCCGTGCCCATTCCGAACATGCAAAAGCACAGGAGGCCGAAGTTGGGCGCAAAGCTGGCCAGCACGCCAAACAGGCCGGTGAGTAACAATGTAGTGTGGAAGGGAAGAGCGCGGCCCAGCAAGTCGGAGATCACGCCCCACCCAACTGCGCCGAGCATCATCTGCCGTCAGCGCCCTACTTCTCTTCCAGCACCGTCCCTGCTCTGGCCGAGAAGTCCACTGATCATGCATCAGGACCCATCGCGCACAACAGAGCAGGTCTGCTCATGAATCCCATTCCACAGAGCAGCCCCCTTCCCCTTCATCGAACGTGGATCCAGAGCTCGCACTCACCCCAGCCATAGTACTAGCCGACAACATGCCCGACGTCTTCGAGCTCAACCCAAAATGCACCTGCACCCTCGGCAGAATAACAGCAATACACTGCAACGCAGAATTATCGCTCATCCACCCGCAGCCGCAGAGCGCAAACAGCCGCCACTGGTACGGCCCGAAGCCGAGCTTCTCGAGCGTGGACTCGAGGTGTCGTCCGTTGTCCGGATCGGGGGAGAGCGAGCCGTCGTCGCTCGGGGTGGAGGCGCCGGAGTAGTCGTCGGCGTCGTCGTACTCGTCGCCTGCGGTGGGGTCTTGATCTCGAGGAATCATGGTGGGCTGGGGAGGGGGGGTGAGAGGGGGGGGTGATGCTGTGCGAGGGCGATGTGATGATGGAGAGGTTGGTTTCGGAGGAGCGCGAGATGAGATGGAGGTGGATGTAGATAAAACGCGGCCGGCGACGCGGCGGGAGATTAGATGCCGGATTATCTGCGATCGGCACCCTGCTTATCCCTGGGCGCGGTGCGTCCACTTCGGAAGAATAGGACGATTACAGATCAATGCATAGGAAAAGCAGAAGTGTAGGTGATCTAGCGGCGCTCTTTGACAAACAGCTCTAGCACGAGGTAGCTCGCGACCAAGAAAGAACCAAATACAATGGCGAGGAGGGCAGTGTCCGGCCACCAGAAGGCGTCGGCGTGGAAGCCGAACGATGAGAGAACTAGGGTCAGCGGGGGCGCGGGGGCGCGGGGCGGTGATCGACGTACTGGTCGCGCTGGGGACCTGGATGTCGAGGCCAAACTTGTGCTCGATGAGCTGGAGGTATCGCAGCTCGTTGACCAGCAGCGCCTCGTAGGCGGCGTGGAAGAACGACAGCGTCAGCATCCACCGCAGGCTCTTGTGCACGCGGTCATAGTTCATGAGCAGGCCGGCGAAGAGCAGGCTGGGGTCAGCGACAGTGTTGAGCATCACCCACTTGTAGAGCATGACGAGCGATCCGAGGAGGTTCGCGACGCCCGCATCTGCGACAGACACAGAGATGAAGAGCACGATCGACGCCGCAGCAAGGTTAAACAGCACGAGGATCATGATGAACTTCCAGAAGCACGAGACGTCCGGGTTCAGCCCAGCGAGGCCGTACACGATCGACCCGAGCACGAACGGAGGGATGACGCGCAGAGGGACGATATCGAAGAACACCTTGGCGATAAAGTACGCCAGTGGAGCGTAGTAGCCGTTCGCACTGGGGTCAGCTAACCCTTGAACAAACACTCACCGCTCGCGCATGAACAGCATGCGCTCGTTCGCAAAAATCCCCAGCGACGACAGAGTCGAGAACCCAAACAGCGACAGGATGAAGAGGAACAGGCCGAGACGATTTCTGCCATCAGCTCAGACCCAGCCTAGTACTCACTGGAAGCCCGGGATGTCATTCGTAACGTGGTAGAAGAAGAACCCGCAGAACAGCGCAACGATGACAGCAACGGCATAGTGCGTGAGCATGAGCATAGGGTTCCTGTAGAGGTTCTTGAACGACCGCCCGGACAGAATCTTCAGCTGCTGCCAGAAGCTGGCAGTCTTGTATCCGCGGAGAATGCTGATCTCCTCCTGCACATCGCGCTGGCTGTCAGGCAGGCCGTCGGGCGATTCGCCAGCTGCAATGCGGGCGATCTCCGCCTCGACTATCTTGGCGTCATCGTTTGCGCGGGCTGCAAGGACGAGCGAAGCGAGCTGCTCTGGGATGACTGGTACGCCCGCCGCAGTGGTAGGTGTCGAGTCACCAGTGGAGTGGGTGAACGCGCCGAGGACACGCGCAGCCTTGGCCTGGATGCCGTGGACGACGTCGTTGTCTTCAGTGGTGGCGGACGCCTCTGGCCTGGCAAAGCCAGCCTCGACATCGTCAGACGCGCGCGAGCTGCTCGCAACGGCAGGGGTCGAGTCCGCAGCACTAGCAGGCCGGCGGCTGTCTCCCGACGCCTCAACAGTCAGATCTATGAGGTAGTCGGCAATGTTAAACCCAGGAGGGCACTTGTGCCCGAGTTTCTCAAAGTGGTCGGACGCCTTGTCCGCGTGGCCAGAGTAGACGAGCTGTCCCCGGCCGAGGAGGAGGAGACGGTCGAATAGCGCAACAATGTTGGACTGCGGCTGGTGGATTGTGAAGATGACGGTGCGGTTGTACTGCTTTGCGAGGGTCTTGAGCGCGTCAATGACGTTGTAGGCGTTGTACGAGTCGAGGCCGGACGTCGGCTCGTCAAGGAAGAGAATGGACGGACCAGTGACCAACTCGCAAGCAATGGAGACACGGCGCTTCTCTCCACCCGAGATGGAGCGCTTCCCACTCTCGCCAATGCGAGAATCCTTGATACCCAAGATGCCCAGCTCGTTCATCGTCTCAAGCGTGCGGAAGACCTTGGCGTCGTAGCTCATCTCCCTTGGCAGGCGGAGCAGAGCCGAGGTCAGGACCGTCTCGTACACCGTTAGAGTAGGCAGCAGGGTGTCCTCCTGATCCACAAAGCCCACCACGCGGCGGAACGTCTCATCGGCCAGCTCTCGTCCGTTCACGTACACATCTCCAGTCACCTTGCCAGTCTTGGTACGACAGCCGAGGATGTCGAGAAGAGTTGACTTGCCGGCGCCGGAAGCACCCATGATAGCCAGGAGCTCGCCAGGGCGCACAGTGCCCGTGACATGGGACAACACCTGCTTGCCCTTCGGGAGCGCGTACGAGATGTTGCTAAAGTGCAGCGTGGCGGGGACATGGTCGGACATGAGCTTGGCCGCCTCGTCTTCCGGCAACTTGATGCCCGAGAAGCCAGAGGTGTGTCCCTCCTTGCGCCCAAAGTACCAGAAGAGCACACAAGCCCCCAAGAAGATGACCGCAGCGAGGGCAGCGCTCAGACCCACGAGGAGCGAGTTGTCCTTTGGCTTTGGCGGGTCGTACCCCGGCACCTGGGAGTAGTGGAGGCACTCGCCCGACTCGCAGTCGAGGGTGATCGACTTGTCGCCAAAGATGTCAAGGATAAGCTGGTTCATAGCCGGCTCCTCAAAGGTGCATCCCTGCCCGTCGATGCAGTTGAAGCTGCCAGGCCCCTTCACCTCCTCAGAGAGGAAGTCGTCAATGTTGACACTGCCGTTCTCGCCGCACAGGAAGCGACCAGGGACGCAGGCACACTCAATCTTGTCGCAGCGGTAGTGCGTCTCGTTCGCGGCGTCGCCAGCCTCGGCGTTCCACGAGCACTCATCCAGCTTGCAGTAGAACGACTCGATCTGCGCGACCCAGAACTGGAAGTTGCACGTGCCCTTCGCCTCGGGTTCGAGCGGGTTCATAAGGTCCAGCGAGGAGGGGATGAACGAGGAGTTGCTCTGCGGTCCATTTGCATCGCAGCTGAAAGTGACCTGCGGCTTCTTGTTATCAGGGATGGTGTCGATGATCTTCCGGTTCGTGACATCGCACATCTGGAAGTTGCGCTCGACCGCAAGGCCGCCCTTGTAGCAGACCATTGGCGAGTCGCTACGGTCAGCTAATCCACTACACCACCCACTCCTCGTCGTCGTCGCGGAGGTCGACCGGATTGCGTAGCTTGAACCCAGCACAAGCCTTGTCATTCTCACACACTTCCATCAGCACAGGCAAACCCCCCAACTCACCATTGCAGTTAATCCCACCCCACCCAGGCTTGCAATCACACTCCTTCCCCTCCGGGCGCGGGTATCGCGCATCACCGTCGCTCAGAGCTCCACAGACTAGCGTCAGCGCGTTCATGAACAAAGCAGCGGTACAGCTGCAGCCCGGCGAGCTTGAGCGGGGGCCAAGCTCCACCCGCCGCAGCCGCTGCGCAACTCACGAGGCGTCAGACAGTCCTGCCCCCCAAACCCGGCGGGACAGCGACACTGCCCATCATACTGGTTACAGTCCCCAAACTGCCCACAGTTGAACTTGGGCAGTAGGCAGTTGAAGCACGGGGGGCAGTCCTTGTCCCGTCCCCCGCCTGGGGGGTTGCGCGGCGGGATCTGGCATTAGCGGGCGGGSGGGCGGGCCGTGCGATGTGGAGGTGGGGCAGTGCAAGTGCAAGTGCAGGTGGGCTGTCGCTCGTACAGCAGAACAGCTTGTGCCTTGAAGGGAACACTGCAGATGCGCTCCTCGTGATGATGGAGAGCTACTCACCAAGCTACTGTTGCCAGACTCGACACCGACCACATCTCTAGAGCTCAGGCCGAAGCGCAGCCCAGGGCGCGAGGCGGCCGAGTCGGCCGATGCGGCGACGGCTCCCAAAGAGGCAAGGGCCACAGCGAGTGCGCTGTGAAGTATGCGCATCGCGTGGATAGATGTAGAATGAGTGATGTGGGACAAGAGATGAGTGGGGTGGAGAGGTTGAACGATAAGTGGAAGTGGTCTAGCACTGGGCTGGGCGGTCAAGTGGCGGTTCGAGCGGTTGCGTCACTATGCGAGAGTGGCAGGGTGGCGGCTTGGTGGTGGGGTCGGATAAGTTTCCGGATCGGCTGGAAGTGGCCGTCTCGGTCACCACAGGTGAAGAGTCGGCAGGGCCTTCGCTGTGTGCAGGTCGGCAGTGGAGAGCTGATAAGATATAGGCATGGCCGTGCTCTTCCCAATGGTGACGCTCAGCCGCTCGTCAGCGAGCTCCCCAACCTCACACGCAATCATTGCAACCAGACCGCAACATGCACAAACGTCAGCACAAACGTCAGCTTGCGCTGCACTCCCAGACGAGCTCGAATACACTGCATATGCCACGCGCAAAGTGAAACTACTCTACGAGGGGCGAAACAACGGCGCGGGCGGAATATATCGCAGAGAGGAGAGACCAAACCAAAGGCACAAAAAGGAGTCAGAAATGTGCAGCAACAACTACAACCAGGTCGCAGCCGCGCGCCTAATCACACGTCGAACGAAAGAGAGGAAGGGTATACGAAGATCAAAAGTCGAAGAGTATTTTGGTGGGTTTACTCGTCGTCCTCGTCGTCGTCGTCCTCACTGAAAGGTCAGACTCATCTCATACCCTTGACTCACGACTCGACGGGCGCCTTGGCGGCCCTCTTCTTGGGCTTTCCGTTGGCGGCGGCGTAGTCGGCCTTCTCGCGGGCAGCACGGTCCTTGTCGCCCTTGGCCTTGTCCTCGTAGGGCTTCTTCTCGTTGGCGGACATCTCCTTCCACTTGGCGCCGAGGAGCTTGCCAATGTCACCAAAGCCGGCGTCGGCGTTCTCCGACTTGATGCGCTCACGCCAGTCCTGGACAAAGAACATGTATGCAGAGAGGGCGCGCTTGGGCTTGTTGGGGTCCTTCTTGCCGCGCTTGGCAGCGGTCTTCTTCCCGGTGTCCTTGGCAGAGACCTTTGGCATCTGGACGTTAGTCGCTGGGGTGGAGTGGGTTGCATGATGGTGGGTAGTGAGGGTGGTAGGTGGTGGTGGTGGTAGATAGCAGTAGGGAACGGTCTATTTTTGTTTTTGTCTCGGTGATTTTGTGGAGGGTTGGTTCGACGCGAGGTGGAGGTAGGGGAGGGGAGTATATAGTGGGCTGCAATGTGCCAAAGGAAGGGGGGAAGGAAGCGGGGGGCTGGTAGTGGGTAGAGGGGAGAGGGGATGCATCCACTGTCGCGCTGTGCAGTAGCTCTCTCGCGCGACATGCATCTGTGAGCGATGCACGGGACTCGAGACGATGGGTGGATTCGGTGGACGGGGTTGGATGGCCAGCTTGGCTGCCTCGAGGAAGGAAGGTCGGGTGGGAGGGATAGGCGCGTATCACGAAATCGTGTGAACACGCATTTCTGATTCGCATCCTCGCTACTCTTGAGCAGCGGGAATGCATGTGAGAGTGGTGAGGATGGGGGTAGAGGTGGGTGGGAGATGGGACGTGGTCCACATCCCGGAGGAAATCAGTCGCCACGAGAGCCAGGCCCCGGATGTCATAATACGGGTGGTGGATGCTGCCTGGGAACGGCAGCGTCGAGCGCTGTGGGGGAAAGAATGAGAGAGAAGGAGCGAGGGAGTGAAGGATTTGGACTGGGAGTTGGGAATGCATGTTGTGTTGTTGTCGATGTTGGATGGGTGTGGGTACTCACTATGTATGTATGGGTGGTGGATGCTTTGGCTGGTAGGTTGTACTTGGCTGTACGCTGGCTGGCTGGCTGGCTGGGTTGCCTGGCTGGGTGGTGGTTGTTGTTGTATGAGAGTGAGTGTAGTAGGAGTGAGTGGGTGGGCGGAGTAGTAGGATTGACTGGGTGGGTGGGGGAAGAAGTACCTATGCGACACTCATACTGGGAACCCCCGTTGTTTGGCAGACGGGATCAAATCCTACCTTCTCTGCCAGCCTAGTGCACTGGTACACTTGGTAGTACGCGCCGCTGGGTGAGGTAGGGCCCTGGGCTGCCTACCTTCCTTCCTTCCTCCCTTCCTCGCCTCAGCCAGCCTTCCCTCCCATACCTCGTGCAACCATCATACCATCATACCTTCCCCGTGACGCCGTATCGCCGCGGATTCAAATAACAACAATTAGTATACACATAATCGTTTATCTCTCTCTCTATTTGCGTTTCGCGCAGTCAGCATGCCTATGGTAGCCTGCCTGCCCGCCTGCCTGCGCCCACACATGCGTCACCCTGCATGCACCGCGCGTCTGTTTCTGTGATCTGTGCAATTGACCTCCACTTTGGCGATCCTATAACGTAATGTTTATGCGTTGTATTCCGCGTATTCAAATCACTGAGCGCTCGATGGTATCAGCTTATCAGCTATATTAGTCTCACATGCAACACCCAGACGCGTACACACACTCAAGCGATCGCTGTACACACAAGTTATTAGTACGCACAACCCTCCAAACACACCTCTATGGAAGCTCAGAGGAAGGTGCTAGCTACGATGCATGAGCGAACGATGTCGACGTCGGATCTTCCTGTCCTTCACTCCACTGTAGAGGAATTGTCAGCCCTTGCAAAAGAACACGACAATACAATGTATATGCATATGCGACTGTACGCGCTCTTCGGTTCGGATTGAGGGCGCGCTACCTAGATGGCGAAGGAAGGTAGGACAAAGTGAGCGCTGCAACGCGCAACGCGCAACGCGCAACCGCGTTCCAATGCTACACGCGCAACCCAGCCCCTTCACGCGCTTCACTCCCATCGTTGCGCACCACTGGAGACCAGTATTATACCTTCAGAAGAGTTCAGACGTCTTTCCATAGCGCGGCGCGCCATTCCAGCGTCTTGACCTTCCTCACATCGTGGAAACCCCGTCGAGCGTCAAGGAAGCCAAACACCCCACCCCACCCCAGTCTCACCACTCAGCCCAAACCGGCGCAAACCCCCTCTCAAAAGGCACCCCCTCAGGCTGGAACATGGCAATAAACTGGCATCAGCCCCCTCCTTCCTATCCCACTCACCTCCCTCCCCGCATTCCCCACCCCACCGCCCTCACTCCCCCCCGCGCCTGTGAACATATCCCCCTCTGCAAACACGGAACTCAGCGCCCATCGCTGGAAACAGCGTAACAGCGCGCAGATGAGTGTTACGGAGGCCTTGCCCGTGTCGTCGTGGACTAGGATTGGGTGGTTGCGCGTGTCGAGGAGGACGCAGAGGGCTTTGTGCAGTTGCAGGCGGCCGGAGGGGGTGAAGAGGGCCTAGCGAGCGTTAGCAGTTAGCCTCAGTGGGTGGAGGCAGAACCGAAGGGGCAGGTGGAAGATGGGAGGGAAGGTAGGAGAAAGAAAGTGGGGAAGGTAGAGGCAGGGGAGACAAGACAGGGGGAATGCGTACTCACCTCCTCGTTGGAGAGGTCAAAAGTGTGCAAGTTCAGCTTATGTGCTTGGACAAAGTCCGCCCCATCAGGCCTGTACTCGGTCGAGTTCTCAACATATCTGGGGTCAGCAGTGTTGGTAGGCGCAGGAGTGGAGGGTTCAACTGAGAACGTAGAAAGCAACGACTGCAAAGGATCAGCGTCGTTCCAGTCAGTCAGCGTAGACGTCTCTCGCTTGAGCCGTACTGCCAGTTCTCAGCCAACACCAACACACGCAGCACAACATTCAGTACCACAGGCCAGATCAGAAGCGCAACTCACACAACAGTCCTCAGCCCCAACTTGCCCAGAAACCCAAAATTCCGCCGGTTGGGATGTCCAGACCGATACACCCCCGGCGCGACGAGGGCAAAGTTGATCGGCGGGACGAGCACGGGCGACGACACGTCAGAGACGGTACTTGGCCTCAGAGCTAGTGGTAATGCCGCCATGCTGCGAGCGTTGCCGAGTGAGTGAGTGGGTGATGAGAACGGCGACACCTGCCGCACACTGCCAACGTAGTGTTCGGCCTCCACCTGTGCCTGAGGAAGGTGGTTGATCGTCTTGTTGTGTGTGGTTCTTCTCACTAATATGTGTATCTCTTGAGCACCAGGCATGCTGGTGCATGGCAGCGAGCAGCGAGCAGCGGCATTGAGCAAGCTATCCGCTGCGCTATACACAGCCGACCCACGCACCAACACCACCACAAGATCGTGCATGCGTGTCTCAATGCGTTAGAATATCTACTATACAACTCCCAATACAACTAAACCTCACCAACAGCCACCCCCTCCATCGCCGTCTCCAGCCCCGTGCCCGCCCCCGCCCCCACCCCAGTCCCCGCCCTCGTCCCCTCCAAACTCCCCCTCGCGCTCTCATACCCCGTCGTATTCGTATTCCCATTACTAACCTCACTACTCGAGCTCAGACTCGACCGACTCACAAACACATCCCCCGCAGCAGGACCCCACACCGACCCCTGCCTCTTACTCCTCAGCGGATCCCCAGCCACAGCCACCCCATTGCTCTCCCCCCCATTCCGCATGTAATTCAGCTGCCGGCCAGGATTCGTCGGCATCCCCGGCTGCGGGGGGATGAACCCTCCAGGCCCGGCATAGTCTGGGAAATTGCCAAACGACTCTCTCGCACCAGCGTCCCTCAGCGCGAAGGACAACGGCGCGCGCGACTGTCCACTTCCCCCGCGCGGGGAGGAGACGGACCGCGTGCGTACCCGGGTAGGCGTGGTATCCGACGGAAGGGATATGAACACCATCTTGCCCGACGGCTGGTCGACATCAAGCGCGAGGGAGAGGTTCACGCTCGACGCAAGGGGCGGGGCGACGGCATTGTTGTCCCCCGTCGAGAGGGTTATCGGCCCATTGGGAGTCGCGTCTGCGCCATTGGCGACCGGCGCGCGGCGCATCACGACTTCCCAGCGTACCTCGTCGCCCTGGGACGTGCAGACCACTGAGACTTCGTAGCCTTGTCGATCTGGTGTGCGGGGGCGGACGTGGTTGGTCGAGAGGGGGTGGGAGGGGGGTGCACATGTCGTGCCGGGCACGTTTGAGGCAATTCCATTCCCCGCCTGGGGGCTGTTGCTCATTGTCGGTGTGAATGGCTCGTCTGCGCTCTCGCCTGAGCCGCTGGCTTGTGTGGAGCTGCTCGTGCTCCCCACGCGGCGGAGGCGGCGATCCGGGGTGCTCCCCTTTGGCTTGCGCGTGCGTGCGCTGGGCCGCCGAGCCAGCCACGCAGCTGTACTCGGGTCTGTGGATGGTTCCCGATCTGCTGGGGAGTCCCGCTCCCTTTCGCTCGTGCTGTCGGGCGATCCTGGGCGGCTGGTGCTGCCATCGTGATGACGGAGGTGTACCGGTGTTGCCGTTGCCGAGCTCGAGCTCGGTGGACTTGGATCCGTGGGATCTGACCGAGCGATGTGATGTCCTCGAGGCGGTGGTGGGGGGTTGGGGCTACGGGGAGGTCGGCGAGGGGGGCTGAGTGGTGTCGGGAACGCGAGCGGTGGAGTCTCGGGCCGCTGGAAGAACGGATGGCTGTGGCCCAGGTGAACCGGCACTGCTGGGATATTGACAACCTCGGACTCGCCGGGATTTCCTTCACTCTTGATCGAGCGCATCGAGCGCACCGAGCCATAGTTACTAGCTGTCGAGCCCGAGCCCGTGTTGGGGGTGGACGGCTCCAGCGGCAGGGGAGGATGAAACAGCTGTGGATGTGTGGACGGCCCCGCAGTTGTGGATGTCGATGTTGTCGGCGACGAGGGCGTCGAGATGACTGGCAGCCTCTCACTGCCGTGACTTCCCAACTTTCGATGTCCGCGAGACACGTCCCGAAGATGGTCATCCGACGACGCTCGGATGACGACAGTCTCCACATCCTGCTCGCGCTCCCTGTCCCGGTCGCGATCGCGGTCGCGGTCCCGCTGTTGCCTCTCAGCCTTGTCCGCCTTCAACGAGCGCGAGTTCTTGCGCCGCAGCAGGCGCGATGGATTCAGCCGAGACGGAGACGGCTCGACCGCCTCCTCGAGGTGAGCTTGAGCTGGCCGGCTCGATGGATCCGGCGTGCGGGCGCGTGTGTAGTGCGCGTCGGTGGAGGTCCGAGCTGCTGAGGCACTGAGACCGCTGCTGCCTCCGTGGGGCGACGACGCGGGGGCGGACGGCGCGTCGCCTCCTCCGCGGAAGAAGGAGAGCGGCGCCATGGCGGTCGGCTGGGCAGCAGCTGGTTGCAATACAAGAAGACAAGATAAAGAAGGATCAAGAACAAGTGGAGATGTGGGAAGTGGTGTTGACAAGAGCCGATAGAATGGCGCGGGCGGGTGGGTCGGTGAGATGCCGTACGGTGTGGCAGGAGGTTGATTTTTGGGCGCGTTCGCCTAACCCACTGCGGACGTCAGCCAGCACTCTGTCCCCGAAGGCACCCGCGGGCCCAGCAGCAGCAGCAGTCGCATCATGCACTATGTTGCTGAGGGAAATGGTCATCTGGCCTACTAGTCTGCGATGCATGATGCACGCGTCAGCTGCTATACATCATCGCTCGCTACCACCCATCGGCTGTTCGGACTCTCCTCCCCGTATCTACGTTTCGCCTTGACACCACTTTCTAACTTGTAACTAGATTGACACATGGCCGAGGTGGACGCGCGCAGTGGGCCATCAGGGCTTGTACGTCGCTGCACGTTCGATTTTGCCACCCAGCCAAGGGCAAGTCAGATGCTTGGTGGCTGCTTGGAATGCTGGGTACGCTGCGGAAGGCAGTACACACGTCCGGACGTGTCAGTCTGCCGCGCGTCTCGGCTGACCGCGTCTGTCTCTCTCTCTGTCTAAGACATCGTAGTTCGGAGACGCATGCTTCAGATCGATCTCTCTGACTTTGACTACAATGGCGGAGTATACAGTCTGGGGGCGGCGTAGTCTCAATGCCTGGCGTCGCCATTGGCCACTCTTTGACAACAACCGATCAGGCCACTAATACCAACCAGTTCCAATTTAATAGGATGAAGCAAACATGCAAGCAAGACGTACACTGCCCTATTGACAACACCGGGATGGGGAAGAAGTCTGGGGAAAGAAGGGGAGAGGGAGGAGGGAAGAAAGCCAGCCACCGCCACCGCCACGAGTTGATCGCGGAACCGGTCTCCGCGACCTCTGGATTCGGATCGCACTCTGCGCCACAATCGTACTCCTTCTGAGACAATGTCACCGCGCGCTTCCAGATATCGAGCGATTCTAGTCATCTGTCAACAGATGCAGGGAGCGTGGCATCGAGAGCGAGGAACGACGGAGGACGAAGGACGGAGGACGGACAATTCGCGGAACCGTGGCAGCGTGGAAGCATGACATTGTGGCGTTCGCGGCAGCGGAAAGACGATCCTTTATCCTGACAGGTGTGGTGATGTCCAGTAACTGCGGGCAACTGGATCAACTGGGCGACTCCATTGCCCGGACACCAAGGGCAGCTGGTGGTGGCCAAGCTACCAAAGGCCGGGGAACAAGCACGGGCGGACCAAGACACACAACAGCATGCATGTTCTACTACTTCCTGCAGGTCAGCGGGCAGCGCTGCCGCACCCCGCCCACAGGCGATCCAAGACATGGGGCTATCTGTTTGAAAGTAGTTGAGGCAGCGGATATACAATCGACGAGGCAGAAGGAGTGGTCAGAGTGACTCACATATTGCTGCAGTCTAACCCGAGGCGATTTGACACCACGAGCCTCAGACAACGGCCGACGACGAAAGCAATGCCGGAGACATGACCGGGTCTGGTCCCCAGGTCCCCCCACTAGCTACGGCCTCATTGCAAGACAATGAATGGGTCCAAGGTGAGTATCCATGACCCAGAAATCAATTCCATCTGCCACTGGGTGCAAGACAACACGGCACCGGGGCCTAGGAGCCCCCCCCTCTGCCCAGCCCAACCCGACGGGTCGCTCTGTCCCGCAAGCCCAAGCAAGCCTGGAGCTGCAGACGACGTCTTGTCCTCCTCGTCCTGGTCAACTCTAGCTCACACTTCCTAGCCCGAACGCATACCTCCGACCTAAGTCAGCTATCCCAGCCCGCGTAAGAATCGAGGCATCCAACGGGCCCAGGCTAACATGAGTTAATCCAACTTACCAGGAATGCTCCAAGAAGTATATCCCATGTCTCCCTTGTAAAGCCAAACCTCGCAGCCCAGTCCTAGTGGCCCGACGTCACGCGTCACGCCGCTGCCCGACCGAATCTTTTCCTCGGTCGGCAATGTTCGATCTTAGATCACATTACAGTTTGTCGATGAACCCCAATATCCAATGAGAAAAGAGATCTCTCGCCAGGTGCAAAGTCATGTGGAGCGGGTGGAGCGCACATGCTGGAGTGGCAGCACGCATGATGGCAACGGGTGAACGTCAAGTGTGAGAGGCACGAGATCATGCACCACACTGTCGTTTAGGACGACCCAGGCAGGCGGGCAGGCGGGCGGGCATGAGGGCCAGAGAGAGCGAGCCAGTCCTAGCCCAGCTAGCCCAGCCCAGCCAGCCCAGCCAGTCCCAGTCGAGTCTGACATTGTCCTTCGTGCTGCGGGAGTCATGTGATCATCATCTGCGACGACGGGAAACAGGGTGTGCGTGCACATCGGCAAGGCGCTTACCACTTGGACATGCATCCCCTGCCCTGAACGCAGCTTCCCGCACGTTTGTCCCTCGACGCCAAGTAGGGCCTATCGTGAGGTTAACCCAACGCGTCCACCCCAGCCTGCGTACTTTTTTTGTCCTGGCCGTCCTGGCATTCCTGTAGGCACTACAACTCATGCCTCGAGATCTGCGCGCGCTTCACACATCGGCTTCACCTCAATGAGGCGTGAGACTTGCGACTCCCTTTTTCCCCAGCGGGTGACTAGAAACGATGTGCAGTTGACGTAGGAGGCACTCTTCTGCGGTGAGGTGGGAGATCACCGCAACCGCAGAACCCTGTATCTCGTCGCACTTACTCGGGTTCCACTTTACAGTTGCGGCGTGCAACTTGAGTGTGGCTGCGGGATTATGGCAGCCAGCCGTGCGGAACAGAGAGACACAGAAGGGTGGGTGTGTGCATTGCAACCAGCAGATAGGATGTACCTGAGTGCCATAATCAGTGACTTGTGAAGGAGCTCTCTGTAACGGTCACTAGGGGGCTCGGTGAGACGCTGCGCAGCAGAAACCAGTGTGATTGCTACTCTACATGCATATCCCACTCGATGGTGAAGCTCTAATGTAACGTCCAAAACTACTACTCTTGATTACAACCGCGCTACTCCTTCCCGGCGGTCTCCTTTTCTATACTCCTACAACTTGGTGTGCTTTGCGTTCTTGTGCGAGAAATGTATCGATGCGAAAATGATGTGGTTGGATCCAACTGTAATGGAAACGGTGATAAACAGGGGCGTTATAGGAACATGGCGGGCGTGGCAAATGGGACTGGCGACAGACGGGAGCCCTTGCGCTGGCTGAGAGCCTCGAAGACTGGAGCGGTGAGGCTCGAGACCGACGAGACGTGCGGCTGCTGGGCAGAGGTACCAAGCCTCGGGGTGGGAGGGAAGGGGCCATCGCTCGACCCCGAGCTGGAGCGCTGGGGGATGGGCGAGCTCGTGTCCTCGCGGAGAGACGGGAGCTCGTCGGAGCCCTCAAAGTCGTCAAACGAGAAGACGGGCTCGGCGTCCGACGACTCGCCAGAGTAGTAGCCGTCGTCGTACACGGGCACGGGGGCGATGACAACCTGCTGCTGCTGCTTGACGGCAACGTGGCGGTTGACAGTGGCGTGGGCGTCGTCGGTGAACGAGTCGATCTCGAGGATCAGCTCGCGCAGACGGTCGGTCGTGATGCGGGCGGCGGGGTCAAAGGTGAAGATCTGGCAGAGGATGTCGAGGCAGCCTTGGGAGATGGGCAGGATGCGGCGGAGGAAGGAGGGGTCGCGGAGGAAGGTAGCAAAGGACTCGTCGGTCGGGGACGCGCAGCGCCATGGGTTGCGACCACAAACGAGGTTGACAAGAATGACTCCAAGCGACCAGACGTCGGCAGAGCGGGTGGGGTAGCTGGGAGCACCACCAGCCCACTCGCCGAGGCACTCGGGGGCGATGTAGAAGGTGCTGCCGCATCCGAACTCGGTCGAGGTGTGCTCGGATGTGGCTAGGCCAAAGTCGACTATCCGGACCCGAGTGCCGTCCGCAGAGCAGACAATGTTCTCGGGCTTGACGTCGCGGTGGGCGATGCCGATGTTGTGGAGCCAGTCCACACCGTCGAGGATCTGCAGGAACACAGAACGGACAAGCTCGTTGTCGCCAGCGTACTGATAATAGTCAATAAATGCTCATAATTGTTCTAGACTCACGCGTTGCTTCTCCGTGATCATGGCAAAGAGGTCACCCTCGTCTCCGTAGTCCATGACGACATAGACGCTGTCATGTTCTTCGATGAGGCGGTCCATGTGGATGATGGAGGGATGCCGGGACGCGCGACGGTGGAGATTGATCTCACGCATCTGGAAGCGGCGTTGCCTCTCGTCGACACCATGGCGGCGGAGCTGCTTGACAGCACGCTTGATGGGAGTGCCGTAGCGGTAGTCGATCGCGTAGAAGACGACACCGTATGCGCCGTTGCCGATGACAGAGACCAGACGAACGTAACCTTCGTCGATGAAGCGGGGGTGCGAGGAGGAGCAGCTAGCAGCAGTCATCGCAGTGTGGGGGTTGTGGGGAGGGATGGAGGTGGGGGTTGCGTGTGGATAATAAAGTACGTGGCGGGCGGGCACCAACCAGCGGTGCAGTGAGGCGGACGGTGGATCGAGGTATTTCGAGGCACCGAGGTGGCGAGCAAGCGAAGGGGGTGGATGAGGTCGTGGCGGTTTGGGTCGTTCCACAAGGGCCAGGTATTAAGAGAAAATGGATAGAGTGAAGTCGTTGACGTCTATGAACACGAATGAAGAAGAGCGAGTATGCAAGAGTGTTGGAAAGTCGGAGCAGTTGATGTGAGAACGGGGGACGACTGGCCTCGACGTTTTAGAAGAGAAGCAGTTGAAAGGGATCGGTGGGTGGAGAATCAGTACGCGAGCGTAGTATTTTTGAGTATGTATGGAGAGAGACACTGCCATCAGGCTCGAGCCGCCAGAGAGAGAGATAGTGACGGCGCGCAAGTGCACGTCCTAGGGGATGAGACGGAAGGTACAAGGGAGGCTTGCTGACAGCGGGCCCGATACAGGGTCTGGGGGGATGGCGTCGTCGTCGTAAGGGATCTCTGCCGAGAGGCGGTACTCTGGCATTTCATGCCTGTGCCACTTTGCGATGCTGGGCAACAGGTGTGTGAGGCAGAGACTACCAGCAGAGGGCAGGGCGACCGAATGCTAGCGGAATGACAGCCATGCCGGCTGATGGCGGCAGGCGGCAGCAGCAGCAGCAGGAGGCGGCAGGGCAGGGGCTGGGTTACGGTCCAAAGCAACGGCAGCAGAGCAGCCTTCAGACAAGCAGCAGCAGAAAAGTGGAGATGGATTACGTGGTAGCGCTCCTCATTCATCAACGATCTTTGGCCTAGATCGAGCCTCAGGGCGGCAACAGCTTCCCGCCCGCGCCGCCGCCAGCTCCAGCTCCAGGACTGCAACCGAGCTTTTGGAGGAAGAAAGTAGGATAAGGAACAACCCCAACAGCTGATACAATGCTGCAATTCACATCCTGGCGTACACCAAGGCACCACGAGACATCGCTTGGGCGGTATACGTCGCAAGGTGGAAGGGATAAAAAGAAAGAAAAGTCAGATAGGCAACAAGCGTAATTGGCAACTTCGGGGGCTGGCCGAATGGGTCGTCCTCTGGACGTCTCAGCCGCAGACCGCCCAACCCCAAAGATTATGTTATGTGAGCCGCCCTTCCCATACTGGGCTTGCCCAACCCCCCCTCTCCCTGCTCCCTGGACGTGAAATAAACGAGAAATAGCCGCCTTTGGACTACGTTTTAGTGTTTAGGATCTCACATGAAATGGCGTGCGGGCGTTTCAACGCTGCTGCGCGAGTCTTGTGTCAGTGTCAGGCCTATTGAGAATGCCTTCTCGCCACATCTGTCGCCACCCTAATCGAATGGTGAAAGTCGATCGCAATGCTGAGTGATATGTGGCAGAGGGCCAAGGGTGGAGGGGGGAGGGAGGCGGAATGCCACAGGTGCCGAGGATCGCATCTGGCTGCGCCAGGTTGATTCAGCATGATACCGAGTCTGCTGCATACTTCCGGGTCTATGTAAAATCAGTCCTGCATCGTGCATCGCTTGGGTTATGACGCCTCCTCGCTGCGTTGCTACGCGCAACGCGCCTGATGAAACCCGACTGTGGATCAGTATTATGGTTCGCCGCTGCTGTCATCCGTGGCATGCTCCACAAAGTCCAGCCAATCCCCAAACCCCTCAGCATACCGCAGCAGCGTTCAGTGCCTGTGCGCTTCGAGAAGCCAAAGGTGCAGTAATAATAATAGCAAGAGGGACCCGTGGAGGGAGAAGGGGAGCGTCCGTTGTCCGTCGTCCGTCGCGGAGCCTGGCACTATGCAAACCTAGCCTGCCCCTACTTTGAGCTTGAGCTGAGCGTGGCGCGCCTGGCGCGACAACTCGGCACGCGCGGCATGGCAGAAGGGGCAGAAGGGGTGGGCGCGGGAGTAATGCTCGCAAAGAGTGGTAAAGGCATTAGTGTCGTTTTGAGAGGCTTGAAAATGGCGTCGACGCCCTCTTTGTGGCCCAGATTGAACTGAATGAACGCAAAGCTAATCCTTCCCGCCAGTGCAGGACCCCCCTCCAGGCAGCCAGTAGCCATGCGACCACCCCTCATCCCCTCATTCTTTGCGCGCATTGTCCTTCCATTGTCTCCGTCCGTGAGTGGCTCGATTGTCGGAATTGAGCCTAAACTGCGGCGCAGGTGGTGGAGCGAAATCACAGTTCAGGGGAGTCACCAACATAGGGCCCATCCTCGGATGTCTCGATTACGTCGACGACGGCACGGGAAGAGGAGATCACGCCACGATGGATATGGGTGGATATGGATGGATGTA
The DNA here is from genome assembly GCA_001600275.1 of Cutaneotrichosporon curvatum. Taxonomy (NCBI): domain Eukaryota; kingdom Fungi; phylum Basidiomycota; class Tremellomycetes; order Trichosporonales; family Trichosporonaceae; genus Cutaneotrichosporon; species Cutaneotrichosporon curvatum. The sequence goes on along the minus strand of BCJH01000037.1, from coordinate 70,108 downwards.
TACCGCAGAGCGTGCGTGGACGTTGTCAGAGACATCCAAAGGTCGTGCGTGCATGGCAGCCAGCCTCGCTTCCCGCGTGTCAGATGCAGCGGAACTACCCACAATGCCTGGCCACAAGGCGGGCGGGTTCCTGTGGCAGTAGGTGGCGCATATCACCGTTAGACTTCGCAATCGTCGTCTCGCCGCGCCATGTCGAGCGTCACGTGCAGCATCAACAATGGTCTGTGGAAGTGATCACAGGAATGGAGCAGACGGATCGATCCCCTCTTCTCAAAGCCTAATGAGAGTGTGTACAGTCTGCGTAGGTCATTCAGTGTAGCATGCTTTCCAGTCACACGCCCAGTTCCTTGTCTGATAACCTCGCCAAGTGGCCGAATCGTAGAGTCACGAGACCATGCCAGTCTCCTTTTCGTGAGAACGTCGCTGAGAGACCACTAGAGCGGATCGCGCTCCAACCGTGATTGCCACGTCGCGTAACTAAACTGCCACAATCTCCTCCACTCAGCGGAAGGATGCCCATACATACCGCGATGCCTGAATGGCAGGTCCGCTCGTCCACCGGCTGTCTCCTTATTGACATGGCAGTCCGCGCTTGGGTGCATAGAAGTAACAATAGTGGGGGTTACTACCCCGTCCATGCCGTCAGGATGTTTGAGCTGCTGCCCGGTTGCACAAGGACAGGCACATGACACCAACCCACACATACCCCCGCGTCCTCTGACAACCCCGCCCACCCGTTCACGGCATGTAGTCCTCCCGACTACAACACATTTCGGCCGCCTTCTATCACAGTTACGTGATTGGAGTCGGACTTATGCAACGGGGACGGTATGAGATTGACAGAGTGAGGTTAGAGGGGCCGTTCTCGTACATGGGTGTTTCAGTCCTGCGGCTCGCCTTTGGTGGGCACACGTATCATAGATATGTGCGGCGCTGTGAGTTTCTCCCAAGTGCCACACATTCGGTTGGCACACCAGAGAGAGAGAGAAGACTAGGAGCCCTGCTATCAAGCTTATCCATACGCGTCTGCAGAGGATCTTGCCAGATTTATGAACACTCAACGAATGCCCATTGCTTCTGTCCCATTCCTCTGGTGCCTCCAGCGTGCCTGCACTTTCTCTATCGCTTAGCACAGCGCTTGGCAGCTTCCCACACATCTTGCAGGTGCTGTGCTAGAGATTCCAGATCACGTAGCAGCTATACCCCATAGCGAAGCTCGAGGTGGCGCTGGCCCCGCAAACATGCGCAAACCAAATTCACATAGTACCTGATGATTTCATCGAGAGAACGCAATTTTAGCGATACAACAAGATGCTTAATCGCAGACATTGCGCGTGCATGCCTTGTGGATAGCTTCCTGGACTCGAGGTACAGCACTCTCGAAACCATGGGAACCATAGCCAGCATGACTCACCAGACACGCCCAGGTCGGATCTTGATCGTGGCGCCAGTGCGGAAGTGGCAGCTGAGCAAGCCACCCGCCACGCGGTTGTTCACGCTCGTGTGCTCGTGACCTCGTAACAGCTGTCTCGAGCTCACTTCGCCTTCGGATCTGCGGCTTTATCTTGCGACACTCGATATCAAGTGTTCGTTGGGTTAGTTGTCCATATCTGATGGGGAGACCCCGTTTTTCTGACCAAATGAGGGGATTATTGGCCGAATTTCTACGCATTTCTGACACCATTTTTTTTTTGCACCACTAGCGAGCTCCATTTGTCGCACGCTGAGCCATGTATGGATACATGTTGAGCTAGGGACAGCATATTATTTGATCTACTGTGCAGCTGCGCAGAAGGATACAACAGCGTACTGTCCGGACACGCGCCAGTCCTTCGCCTCGACGTCGAGGCGCTCTGCCGTCCCAGCTGGCAGTCCGCAACTGTTGTCAGCGAGATCACCACCACTAGTCGCACATAGTGTCGGCCTTATTTGTCCGCAGCGATAGGAGGTTGAACTTCCCAGCCAAGGGTCCTGTCGATAAGCTATGTTTCGGCGGATTTTGTGACTCACCGAGGGCAGTGTGGAATGGCGTGGTTGGGTCCCACTTTGCATCGCCGATGAGCTTGCGGTAGCTGTTGTGAGCGTGACCAAGGACACGAACCTACTTCAGATCACCCTTAAAGATGACGAGGTTGGCCTTCTGCAGCTCGGCAAGGAGCGTGGGATCGACAGCAGGGAGGTCCTGATAGGCGAACTGCGTGGTCCAGAAGTCTGCGGATGACGGAGCGTTGAGCTCGAGATCAAGAGGCACGCTCAGACGGAAGCGACCTGCGGCCAGGTGTCCTTGCCATCGCTTGGCTAGTGTCGAGAGGCTCTCGGTCTCCGTGGCCGTGAGAGATGCGCGGCCACTGAAGAAGTCGGGGTTAAGGAGGGAGTCGATGGCCCAGGTGAAGTCATAGGGGAGGACATCAGACACGAACCAAGGGATCGTCTTCGGACTGGCGTCAGCGACATTACCACAGAGTAACGAACTGGAACACCACAGTGTCAACAAATGGCGTACAGGACACCAAGAAGTCCGCCAACAGGAAGTCCGTGTACAGCTCGAAGCCGGCTACTGTTAACAAGCTGCCGTCAAGTCTCTCACCATTGTCCAGAACAAAGTCGACGCGGCCGCCCTTCAGCGTCTTGAGTAGCTTCCACACATGGGCCAGGTCATCGCGCAGGATCCGCGCTGCTTGCTCCTTCTGTGCTGCCGCTCCCACGGCCTGCAGCTTCTGCAGATCCTCGTACTTCAGATCAACCAAAAGGGACAAGTCAGTAGCATTGCCCCACAGGTCCGCCTGGATCATCTCCCTGCTGTTAGGGGCGTTCAAAGCCCGACGCACCAGAATGCAATCTCGAGCGGGCTACCGTCTGCCTCGAATGCCTCACGCAGCTCCTTGTTGTCGACCATGGCATTAAGTGCCGAGGCCAGATGGGTGATGGCGCCGGACGAGGAGCGGTATGTCTCAGCCTTGGACTCGAAGAACGGGTCGTACTCCTTCCAGTGCGTCGTGAGAGCAAAGAACGACCGGAGGAGGCGGTAGCTAGAGTCAGGGGGGTTGCAGCCCGCACCTACAGATAGCACTCGGCGAACAGCCAGTTCATGGTGAACCAACGCTTCTCCTCGTCTGGAACAGCAGCCAGAGCCTCGTTGTAGCAGGCAATGTTCGCTCCTCCATCGTCTGGGATGGGTCTATCGTCAGTTCAGGATGATTAGTGCACGTACTCCAGCACGGCGTTGCGGCCCATGCCATGCTTGAGCGCCGAAAGCTTCGTGATGATAGCCTTGCCCTCGGCGAGCTTGTCCCCCTCGGCAGTGTGGTTAACCCCGCTGACGGTGGAAACGATGTTGGTCAAGATCGACGGCCATCTACAATCAGCAGGACACACTTGCACGCTCGCACCTCTTCACGACGGTGGTATAGCTTGGGTCAGTGCAGCTGCGACGCAACCTACGAGAAGCTAGAGTCAGCGCTGCTATCCGTGCATATTCCTACCTGTCCTTGTCCTGGGGCGAGTAGCGAGCCACGCCGGGCTGGTACAGCGTCGGCAGAGTCATAGTAGAGTGGTGACGACAAAGTCCATTGATAGCGGCAAAAGCCGGCAATGTCCGACGACTCAACCCAACTTTATCGATCAGCTTGATTTCTCGTCATTCCACAACCATGGCCGACTCCGCGTCAAGCTCGAGCGGCTCCATCGCTGAACCACAGCACGTTCTGATTCTGTATGCGTCAGAAACAGGCGATGCACAGGACGTTGCGGAGCGCGTGGCGCGCGCGTTCCGGGCGCACCGACGGCGCGCGGTGACGCTCAGCATGGACACGTATAACATCGACGACCTGCCTCACGAGCCGCTGCTTGTGCTGATCACCAGCACGCACGGGCGCGGCGAGCCGCCTCCGGCTATGCGTGGGCTGTGGAGCAAGCTCATTCGAGAGGGACTGCCAGAGGAGGTGCTAGAGGGTGGGGTCGCGGTGTTACACAGCTGACTCCAGACGTTCATTACACGGTCTACGGACTGGGCGACTCGTCGTACGAGCGCTTCTGCTTTGCGGGCAAGCTTCTTGCACGGAGAATGGAGGGTCTGGGCGCACAATGTCTTGTCGACCCGGCATGGGGTGACGAGCGGGCACCGGACGGGTGAGTGAGCCTCATGAACCCCGTGCTAATCGTAGGATTGAGGAGACGCTGCTGCCGTGGATGGCGAAGACACTCGAGGCGTTCGTCCCGTACCTGCCTGGACCGTCTTGTCCACCCCTTGGAAATGCGGAGCTCCCGCCGCCGATATATCGACTGGAGCCGGTTGACGATGTCGCAGGAGCGTTGAACGGCCTCGCGTTGGATGACGACCAAGGTAGCTACGCGGATGTCGCCGAGGAGTACCGCGGTCTCGGCAAGGCCATCAGCGCGGCGCGGGCACGGGTGTATCATCCCCCGGGGTGGGGCTGGGCCACCCTCAGCAAAAACCAGCGAGTAACGGCTAAGGACTGGTTCCAAGACGTGCGAGAGATCGAGCTGGAGCTGGAGCCGGGAGTGTGAGTGGGTTCAAAGGGCGCTGCTTATGCCAGTACATATCCTCCTGTATCGATTGCGGTGCTGCAGCCACGAGGAAGCGAGCAGGAGGTCGACGCGTTTTTGGAGCACAACAAGTTGGAAGCTGAAGCGGACAAGCCGTTCATCATCCGGTCGACTGTGCCGAGTGAGTTGCCCCAGGAGCAAAGCTGACAGCAGGCCAGCCGCTGCCGGAATACCTCCCCCGCGGCGTGACGACGCTGCGCACACTCCTTACCCACCATCTGGATCTGCGGAGCCCACCCCGGAAGAGCTTCTTCGAGTGGCTCCGGCGCCTGACCAAGGACGAGCGCGAGGAGGAGCGGCTGGACGACTTCATCACGGACCCCGACGAGATCCACGACTATGCTACACGCCCGAAGCGGTCTGCTCTCGAGACTCTCGCCGACTTCCGGGAGACGACCCTGCCGCTCGAGTACATCATCGAGATTCTTCCCCCTCTGCGGCGACGGCAGTTCTCGATTGCGAGCAACTCGGCGGTGAGTAGTGGCACGGAGTGAAGCTCATCCCAGACCCATCCCGGCAAGATGCAACTGCTTATCGCGCTGGTCGAGTACTACACGAACCTCAAGCTTCCCCGTGTTGGACTGTGCTCCTCCTGGCTGGTGACATTACCGGAGGGATCACGGATACCCTACTCGATCCTCCCGCCGACGCTACACCTCCCAGCGCCGGACGTGCCAGTCATCCTTATCGGACCTGGCACCGGTGTCGCGCCCATGCGCGCGTTTCTCGAGGAGCGCGAGCTGCAAGGCGCAGCGAAGGGTGGGTGTGCATGGGTTCACCACTGACATCAGATACGATGCTTTACTTCGGCTTCCGATCACGCCAGGCTGACTTTTACTTTGCTGACGACTGGGCGGCCGCCGAGGCTGCCGGTGCGACTGTCCGCCTCGCACCGTCTCGCGACGGCAAGGAGAAGGTCTACGTGCAGAGCCTGATCCGTGAGGACGCTGAGCGCATCAATGACTGGATCGTCAATCGAGAAGGACATGTCTACGTCTGCGGGTAAGTTGGAGCTCGAAACCGCCACCACGTGATAAGCGGGGGCCGAGGCTGACGCGCAGGTCTTCAAACGCGATGCCACGGGAAGTGCGCGAAGCAATTGCATGGTGCATCAGCACCGAGGGCGCAGGGAGCATGACAGACAGCGAGGCCGAAGCATACGTAAATGAGATGTTTGACGGCGACCGGGGAGGCGAAGAGAGCTGGTAGATTTCCATATAGAGACATGCGATGGCATTTGTTTGGCCGGATGAACATGAAGCCGCCACGCCGTCATTGCGATGGAAGCAGACGATAACGCGTAGTTTGCCCACGTCAATCACAGTTTGTTCATTACTCCAACCGCAGTGGACCACGCCCGATTCATGGCGACAACGACAGAGCGCGCGCCCCACGCGGGGGGGCTAGCCCATCTTCTCAAGTCGTACACCTCGTCGCACCCGCTGCGCTCGCCCTCACCACTACCTCCGAGCTCACGCGTCGACCCGAAGCTCGCACAGCGCTCCCCGCCTCCGACCTCGGCCTCTCCTTTGCTATGGACATTGTCGACATGGCTCACATTCGCGCAGTTTGCCCTCGCGAAGGGCCTGCACATCGTCTGGAGCTTGGTGAAGCACTTCCTGGTGGGACCGAAGCGCAAGTCGTGGGGTTATCGCATGACATTTGTAAGTGCGACGTCTTGGGGCGCAGACATGTGGGGAGGGGCTGGTGCGAGCACAAGCTGTCTACTTGCCACCCAGACGAGATGCTACGCCCCGTGCGCAGAAGAATACACATGGCTGACTGCAGATCACTTCTTTCATGCGGAATGTGGCCAACTACACCGACTTTGCGGACATCGTTTTGCTTCGGCGGCTGATCTCTATCACGTATTTCATACCCTTACCGGCCGATGCGGTCGTCACGCCGATCACCTTTGTGGTTCCGAAGCGGAGAGGGGATGATGCGGGGCGAGGATTCCTTCGGTAAGCATGCGCGTAGAGCAGGAGGCGAGGACGTGAGCTAACTAGCAGCGAGTGGACACTGCTCGAGACTGGGACACGCGAACTCACAGGCGAGTGGGTGGTGAACAACGACGTATGGAAGCGACTCAAGTCTGAGCGCCGCGCGCGCTGGCATGCCGAGATGCGCCGCCGCACGACTCACACCCACAGGCCATCCTCACGGCTCGTGGGCGACACACCAGGTTCATCGCGGGCAGGCGGGTCGCGACGCAGCTCGTCTGCTGCTCTTGCGAACATGTCGAACGCGACCGCTCCTGGTGTGCCCCTCGCACCAGCCCCAGCGTCCATCGGCCGTGGCCGTATTCACAACGCAAGCGACATCGAGGTCGAGAGCGCGCCCACAAGCCGCCGCGAGCGGGTCATTTACTACATCCATGGAGGAGCGTACTACGTCGGCAACGCGGCGACACACCGGCTCATCACCGTGGGTGTGAGCAAGGCGTGCAATGCGCGCGTCTTTGCTATCACATACCGCCTCGCACCTGAGGCCATCTTCCCACTTCCACTACTGGATGTGCTGCACGGCTACCTCCGTCTGCTGGCACCGCCGCTGTCTATCCCACCTGAGAACATCGTGCTCATGGGCGACTCGGCGGGCGGAGGACTCTCCCTCGCACTGTGTTTATACCTAAGGGACAACGGGTACCAGCTGCCCTCTGGCATCGTGCTCATGTCACCCTGGGTGGACCTGACAATGTCCTGCGGGAGCTGGGAGGAGAACGCGGACAGCGACGTCGTTCCCGGCCTGCAGGCGGACGACCACCTCAACCCCGTGGCGTGCTACCTTGGCCCAGCCGGGCTCGGGTCGTACCTCACGCATCCCTATGCGTCGCCGCTCTTTGCAGACCTGCACGGGATGCCGCCTATGCTGATTCAAAGCGGAGACTCGGAAGTGCTGAGAGACGAGATCACGCTTCTTGCTCACAAGCTCACACTCTCTGGCGTGCAGGTGACGCACGAGCTGTACGAGGACATGGTGCATGTGTTCCAGATGTTCACGTGGCTGCCAGCAACGCAGGCGTCGATCAACTCGGTCGGCCGGTGGGTACGACAGACCCTCCCCCGCCTGGAGTGGGAGGAGGCGCTCCTCGCGAGGGCGGAGCACATCGCTGAGGAGATGCGCCCTGGCACGGACACGGACACAGACACAGACAGTGAGGCGGAGCGCGCGGCCGAGAGCCTACACCCCGAGTCCGCGGCGGACCCAGGAGAGGGAGACGACACACCAGTCGCAGCGTCGCCGGTGCCACGCTCGCCCGCCACACCGAGGCGGCAGCGCTCGGACGCGAGCATCGCCCCGGGCATGACACTGCACCCGCCATCTACGCCACGGCGTGGACCCTCAGCCGCCTCGACCGCCTCGGCTGCTTCTACCTCGCAGGAGCACGTACCTGATGCGGCGCGGCCTCCAATCCGGCGCAGCGCAACGACTGCAACAGCGCACGCTCAGTCACCCCCACAGTCGCCACAGGCGTCAATGCGCAGGCGGAGGACTGCCCTCAACCTCAGCCTCAGCATGCACACTGGCTTATCGGGGTCGCCACAGTCCCCTGGGGCTGAGCTCAGCCCTACGCCAAGCAGGCGGCGGCTGCGGGCGCCAACGATCTCATCCCACCCGCCCACGCCCAGCACGCGCACGCGCAGTGCGTCGCACACGGATATCTTTGACCTCGTGGACTCGTATGTTGAGGGCGGGGCGGCGAACGCGACGGTGGTGTATGGTGCGGGTGGTGAGATCAGGAGTGTGGGGGTGTTGGGCGATGAGGAGCCGTGAGCAGACGCAGGCTTCGAGTGACTCGGGCCTCAGGTCCGGGGTGAGGGACGAGCTGGAGGCGCGATCTAAGAGATATGGAGTCAAGTCGACGTCGCATCGTGAATGGATATGAGCGATCATGGCAGTGACATGTTGTACAACAGTTAGACATGCATCAAACACGCACTGTAGCAAGCAACCCCATCGAGTATCAGAGCAGCTAGCCAGCAGCTAGGCAGCAGGTGGACCGCTGGTGGCCCAGTCGGGCGCGCAGCACAGGGAGGGGAGGTGCCTCGATGCCTTGCACATTCACCCTTCGCGACTTTCCCTCACTGACCGAGCGACCGAGCCTGCTATTCACGTCAGATATCAGAATAGCAAGTCCGCAGCACCGCAGCACGTTCGTCGCGTGAACATGCAGTAAAGACCGACAGGGTACGATACTTCAGCACAGGAGGCACAACTGCGATAACAACATGCCTATGCACAAGCCTGAAGTGGCACTGCCGCGCAACGATGCCCACCCTTGACGCCAACGCCATCGCAGTCCTCCCTACGTACGATGTCGCCATACGCAGCCGCACGCACGCCCAAAGTCAATGCGCAGCGCAATCTGCCCTCCCATCTCCTGTGCTAGCAATCCGCCCCCTATCCATTCCCGACGCCATCTCCTGGACCCCGCCTCGTCTCGCCTCGGCCCAACCTGCTTCAATCTGCCATCACCCTCGTCTTGAAGCTCCTTTTCGGCGCTGCCCTCGACGGCCCCAGCGTGCCCTTCCTCCTCTTTGCCGTTCCTCACCGCCCTCGCCCTCGCCCTGTACCAACAATCATCCCATCACTACCCCGACTCCCTCATGTGGGGATAAGCATACTCATGTGCCTGCAGATCGTCATATACGTCGCGTGCACGACCTCCACACATGCCACACATCATGTCCACTCAAGCAAAACTACAAACAAATGTCTACAGAAGAAACCAAAATTAAGCCAGTCATTTGGATGGAATGAAAGCAAGGCACACATTCCGAGATAAGGCATCTGCATCTGCTTCGCAGTCAAGCTGCCTCCTCCTCAGCTTAGCTGATAGCACGGCATCTGGCGTTGCCATGACTTTGGAGACGGTATCTCTCGCCCAGCGCCTGGCCTGGAGCTTGTTACCCCCTACGACGCAGAGCGAGCCTAGCCCCAAATGTCATCTGCCCGGCCAAAATAGGCCGGGACGATCCGCAGATCCCGGACGCGCCGACGCAGACTGAAGACGAAGACGCAGTAGGTCACGAGTCAGTCGCGCCCACGTATAGCGGCGACGTCCCCCTGTAACTTGCTAGCGTGACGGTCATAGAGGGGGAGCGTGTGCCGTTTGGGCGTCGGACGTGTTGGGTCGTCGAGTCGTGTTTGCTGCTTGCTGTGTGCTGCGTAGATTCATGGCAAGGTGTGGTGCAAGTATGCTTGCTTGTGGCGTGGCGATGCAGATGCTTGCGCAACTTGGCAGGAGCTAAGTACTGTGGATGCACAGGGGTTAGTCACAAAAGACGCGCTGCGGACCTCTTGGCAGGGGTCAGCGCAGTGAACTCGGTCAGCACGATCACCTTGGTCGTTCACGCGCTCTCACAGGTCGCGCGCTTGCACTTGATTTTACTCGCTCGCTCGCTCGCTCGCTTGCCCACGCCGCAGTCACAACACTGGTTGCATTATCTCCCTATTAACTACCCTACACGCGCGACTAGAAACAAAGGAAAGCGCGAGGCGTGCAGGCTTTAAAATACCGGACGTGCTGCTTAGATGAGGATGGCACCGGCAACAACACCCATGACGGCGACAGCGACGGACGCGCCGGGGATGGTGAGGGCACCAGCAGCGCTGCCGGGAGCAGCCGACGAGGCGGCGCCAGCGGCAGCACCGGCGGCGGAGGAGGCGGCACCGGCGGCGGAGCCGACAGCGCTCGAGGCAGCACCGGCGGCGGAGCCGGCAGCGCTGGAGGCAGACGAAGCAGCACCACCGGCGGCGCCGGCAGAGGTGGGGGCGGCCGAGGCGGCCGAAGAGGGAGCAGCCGACGCCGACGCCGACGCCGACGACTCGGCAGCAGCGGAGGACTCAGCAGCGGCCGACGACTCGGGGGCAGCGGAAGACTCGGCAGCGCCCGAAGACTCGGCAGCGCCCGACGAAGCGGCGGCACCACCGCCGGAGCCGCCACCAGCGCAGAGCTGCTGGAGGAGGTCAAGACCCTGCTGGGCCTTGTCGGGGCAGGTGGAGACAACACACTGGGTGGCGGCCTGCTTGAACTCGTCGGAGCCGCAGAAGCAGGCGGTGGTGAGCTCAGTCAAGCAGTTGGCGGGGGCCTTGGCGGCGGCACCGATGGCACAGGTCTTGATGCAGGGGTCGGTGTCGGCGGGGATGAGCGAGCTGTGGGCGTTAGCTGCTGTTCTGCATGGATATCATAGGCGACGGTGCTGTCACGGACAACTACAGGCGGGTCTCGCGAGGGGTCTCGCGAGGAGGACGACCACAGCAGCTCACAGACCACGAGCGAGGCAATACATTTAGGAGCAGAACAGACACTTACTCAAGGCTCTGGGCAGACACGACGGCGAGGAGGGCGGCGATGACGGCGTACTTCATTGTGAAGGGTTTAGTCTGGGTGGTTGGTGATGAAGGAAAGTGTCGAGATAAAGACAGAGAGAGAGAGAGAACAGATGGACAGCCCGTCACAAACCGCAAACATGCATTGTTATATATACCGGCTAGCGCGGGGGTTGGGAAGAAGCCGGGGGCGGAGGAGGAGGAGGGGCGAGAGGTGAGAGACTCGGCATGGGTTGTCTGGGGAAGCGAGGGTCCTTAGGGGCGGGGAGGAGAGGCCGTCAAGAGCGCCGGCTCATGTCTCTGATCTCAACTGCGTGTCTTTGGCTTGGGCTGGTGTGGCGTGGGCGGGGAGGAAAGGGCAAGGGGGAGGCGAGCAAGACCAATACCCATGGTTTACTCGCTACGCTTGCTACTCTGGCAGTTCAAGTTGCCGAAGCTGGGTCTCCGGACACCCAGCAAGCAGTCTAGCCTATTGAGTTTACCCAATCAGGCATGGCAATCGAGAAGCCGAGAGGGGATGAGATGGCGAAGGAGGAGGAGGGGGAGGAGAGGCCGGGATGGCGACCGAAACGAGAGAGCAGTAGTAGTGCGCCAGAGTCGCATCCCAAAGTGCACTCAGACTGTGCCCATCACCCAGCGCAGCCACATACCCATAGGCTGACCTGCCGAGGACAGTTGACGAACCCCGGAGATCCAGGCCTCTGCCACCGCCGCCTCCGCCGCCTGCACGCCCGCAGTTGTAGTGTCACTCACTACTACTTCTGCAATGTTCTCTCTATCGCTGTTGTATACGAAGCGGGCTCAGGGGCAGAGTCATTCGGCCCACGCTGCCACAGAACCTTCTGCCCCTTGACTCTCCCCTCCTCTGGCTCTCCCCTCCTCTGCAACCCATTCCCGATCCATCCTCCCCCTAAACCTCCCCTTGCTCCTCTTTCCAACTTTGTCCTGTTTTCCCTGTGCGCAGTCGTTTCGTCTCCATCGAAGGCCGGTGGAAACCGGTGGCCCCGCGTTGGGCCGCGGTAAATGTGGCAGACGACCAATTGGGCCAATGGTAAATTGGCCAATAGAGTCGACTGCCAGCGTGACCCACGCCCATACTCTCCAGTAGACGCCCCCTTCCTCCCATGCGGCGCTCTCTGCTCGGCGCATTCTTCTCGACTTGCCCGCCAAGCGGCTAGGAATAATCCAGCAAAGGCAAGAGACGCAGAGGAAATACGACGCAAGAGGCGTCGCCTCGCCTCGCCGGCTTGCCGACTGGTATGGTGTGTGGTACCAGTGCCTTGCTGCGCATCAGACTGCGCAGCGTGATGGGCACTCTAATCTGCCTCAACACATCCATCCATCAGCTGGCATCGGAGTCGTGTTATCCGGCATCCGACTCAGTCCTACATCAAGCTGCAAAGTGTGATTTACTTTACTGCTTCGAGATGCGAAGCAGCATCACTCGCATTCAGCCATCCTCAGACAGAAGGCTAGGATGACATACAGCGTTAATGGCTGTCAGCTTCATTGAGCGTCTTGCGGCAAACGTGGCCGGTACCAGCTCGGTTGACTCTCAAGTCGCTCGCCTGTGCATTCACGTGGGCTCGCGAGCCCTGTCCAATCCCGGGGTCCCATGCAGCTGATGTCAGGATTGCAGGTCCATGCAAGTCGTCGGCCCAACGCTACCCCACGCCCCGGATTTTCCGCAGGGGCATACCTCGTCAGCCACGACATCGTTCAGGGGTATTCCAAGTCGGATATCCTGCCGGATGCGCCTTAGCTTGTTTCGATGTCTGCCCTCTGCGGTCAAAGTGCCGCAAAGAGTCTCGCCTTCTGTGCTCTAGAGCCGTGCCGTTGCAGCGAAGCATGTTCCGAGTCCTGGAGCAGCCGCCCCGATGTTGCACTCGCCCGGTGCACGCGGGTTTGCGGGTTTACCTGCGGGTCCGCGGGCGACCGGGTCGGGTCGGTGGAGGTGTGCTGGATTCTGCTGGAACATAGGGTGGGGAGAATGGAGTGACTGCGGATTACGGGGAGCGCAGCACGCAGTGGAGGTAGATCTACTTGTCAGTGTGGTTGAGTTGATTGGTGTGGGGTGAGGCAGTAGGGGGGGGGGGGACCGGGGGACAGCCATTGCAATCCGTCTGTGGCGCTGCAAGGACACTGTCGCATGGCGGTACACCGATCTGTACACTGTGCGCTGTGGCAGGAAGCATGTAAGCTCTGTCGCGCACAGTGATGGAAGTCAGCCAGGTCGCATTGCTATCAGCCACATTGTATTGACTGCTAAAACAGCGTTTCACCCACGCTCAGAGACTAGAGCCTCATGCCCGCCTCGCTTCTCGATCAGACAGACCTATGCGGTCGAGCTAGTGCTATCTGCCTGCTGTATCTGCTCTTCATGGTAACTGCCTCTGCTGAGATCTGCTTCACACTGAGTGCTGGCCTGATGCCCATGTCTCAGCATGTCTCATGTCAGATACCGTCTGCTTCTCCTAGGTCAATCCAGACCCCACGCCGCATCACGTCGTGCACGTCGACGCGTACGGCACGTGGGCGGCCAAGGCGATCACGGCCAATACGTGCTACTTCTTCGTGCTGTACAGCCAAGCCGCCAAGGGCAGTATGGCATATACCCCATCTCGAATCAGTCGGCCGTGTGTTCCGATTATGGCTGTCCGTGGCGGCGTGGCGATGGCGCGCAAATCATCTGAACCGATGTACATCTCTCACCTCATTCTCGATGCCTGTCGCATGTTGCCGCGACTAGAATGGCATCGGCAACTCACATAGGATGTACTGCTGTGAACGTGCACTACGATCGGCGAGTGCCACAAACACACCACACAGATGAAACGACGATCCTGCCACATGCCCCACAGTTGGCGGCAACAGCGCCCGCAGCCGCGCGCGTCCATGTTTGACAACCGCCTGCGCCGTCTGCGGACCGCGGACTGCCGACGTACTACTCGATCGAAGGTGCATAGATGTAAGCCAGACGCCCTCGGCGTTCAGCTTACTACGTAGCCAGACTTGGAAGGAAAGGACGGGCTCGGCCATGTCGAATAGGACTGGCGGGCTCGGGTAAGTAGTTTGAGTGCTAGGTGCTAGCTTGATCCCACATCCGAGGCTGATGAGCTGACTGCGCTGCGGATCATAAACAAACGTTGCTGAAGCTGAGAGGCGAGGTACGGCATGCTCGCATGGCTCTTGGCACTCGTGGACACAGATCGTATGGAGGAAGTTATCTGTGAACAGACTGGGGGTGTCAAGCGTCGCGCATTGTGATCAGCAGGTGCCGCACACACCGGGAGCCATTGTCGACACCTTAGCGCTCTATTTGGTGCGATTCCCGCGATACTAAATGGATCACGGACAGGACTGAAGGAGCTTTTCTTCATGCTCTATCTTTCACCTCTCCGCGACTTTGACACATCCGAAGAGATCGCTCAGCGACGAGCGCACCGTCCATCTCGGCTGGACAAATCATGGGGAAGTTGCTGCACGGTCACCCTCAAACCATACTGCGCGTCGACCTCATCAACCAAGCAACAGCACCCGTGCCATTACTTATATGCATGATATCGCGTGACTCTAACATTCTCCCTCACCCTACTTCAATGCTGCACCAAGCCATCCCGGGTTCACACTCGCGCTGGACCACGCTCGCGCCTACGCTCCGAACGATCGCAGCGCGATCCCACCAGCCCGCTTCTCCGCCGTCTTCTGACCGCTCACCGCGTCCCGGATCGCCCTCTCCAGACTAGCCCTCTCCCCCTCAGGCATGGCCAGCGTCGCGTCCTTGAACGCCTTCGGCGCGCTCTGCGCCAGGCCGAGCATCGTACTAGTCGCGAGGCCGTGCAGTGCTGATCGCTCGCCTGATTCGCTTGGCTCCCCCGGGTCGAGGAGGACACACAGCGTCGGCACGAGGACGGCGTAGCCTCGCGGCTTGATGTCCTCGCTCATGCCATTACACCACGCCACCAGGCCGCGGAGGACCTCGCGCACACCGTCGAGGGAAACGGTGGACGGGTCCTCGGCGGCAGCGTAGGCCACGACTGTGTCGGAGATGTACGAGATCATCGGGGAAAGGACGCAGAGCGCCGCGTGCTGCAGTACAGGGGATGGGCGGGGCGGGTTGCCTGGAAGGTTGCGCAGTGAGGCGAGGAGGAGCGTCGTGGCGCAGTGCACTGGGGTGAGGCCCAGCTCGGGGCGCTCACCCTCATCGCCCATGTATCGTCCGATGTCGGCGCAGACTTGCTCGACGACAGGCTTGGACACCTCCACGCCGAGTGGCAGGGTTGTCAGGATCAGCACCATCGCGAGCAGGTTGTTCTTCAGCTTGATGCTCGCGACGGGGTTGACGCGGGTGCGCATCTCGTCGACGTTGTTTATGCAGGTGCCCAGCAGGCCGTGCACAACCCGCTCGCATGTCGCCGTGATGGTCGGCACTTGCGAGGCGAGCGTTTGGTCGAGAATGAGCTTGAGTGACGGCAAGCTGGACCCGGCGAGATCCATGTTCGGTGTCTCGTCGTGCAGGAGGTCTGGAGTCAGCAAAGTCAGGGTACCTGAGCTCACCAGAGAACAAGTGGATCGCCACAGCAGACAGATCAGCACGCTGGCTCATGTCGATAACATCGACGATGCGCGAGTATGCCGAGAAAGCCTTGCGCAGGAATACAATTCGGTCGGCTGCCGATTCGCCGTGCGAGACTGTCGTTAGCGAGATGATGAATATACTTGCCATGCACTCACAGCTAGAAGCAACGTCGCGCGATGGGATCGTCTGGCGGAGGACATAAGCCACGACAGCAAGCGCCCGGCGCATCTGCGCCGAGTCGAAGCCAACCGAGCCCTTCCGGCTGATCGCATAGTTCGCCATAAGCTCCACCATGTCCGCCTTGACGGCCGCGCCCTCGCTCATCGCGATGCGGTAGCAGATCGTGCACAGTTCATCGAAGAAAGGGCCCTGGAACACCGTCGTGCCGGAGAACTGCGGGTGGATGAGACTTGCCATGGCGCGGAGCGCAACGCTCGCCATAGCTGGGTCGCTGCCAAGTGCGCGGGTGAGGCTCTCAAACGCCAATCCGTACAAGATGTAGAAGTTCGTGCTCGGCTCCGCGCGGATACTGGGACCTGCGGTGACAGATTGCGGCTCCGCGCTGGATGTGAACGTTTGGCCGTCCACTGCCCCGACAATGAAGGGGTCGTTCGCAGCCAGGCCGATGGCCACAGCGTGCAAGAGTTTGGGAACCGCCTTTTCGTAGTATGGCAGGAGGACATCGCGGCCCATGCCGGACGACACATCCGTGCTGGCTGAAGCGCCAGCGCCCATTTCGGGGTCGGTTCGGAGGTGGGCGTAGTCGCGCAGCGCGCCGACCCATGCTGGGCCAAGCAGCCAGCGGTATGGTTTGATCACCTCGACGAGGTACGCTTGCGTGACGGATGCGACGTGTAGCTCCGCCCATGCAGCCAGAATGGAAATCTTCAGCATGACAGAGGCAGAGCTGGAAAGCGCCTGCACGTCGCCGAGCTTGAGCATCTCGCCATCTGTACGTCAGCGATGTCGAAGAACGCATGCTCACTCTTGCACTGCTCCAGCGCCGATGTGAGCAGTTTCAGAATACGTCCCATCCTTGACACCTCCTTCACCACACCAGAGCCCACAAATGCCGCGCACACTTGCACCGCGCGAGCCAGAACCTCCGGTGTCGAGTCATTCCCGAATGACGGCGTCAGCGCTGCAGCGATCGGCGCTTGGTGCTGCTCGAGCAAGAGAGCACCATCAAAGTCCGGGTCAGGCGACGCAGCGAAGCGCGAGATGACGTCGCGCAGCACCAGCAGACCTTGCAGTCGCACATCTTCCACCAGTGCAGCGGACGCCGAGAACGCCATGCGGATGAGATCCGCCACGCGCGAGAAGAGCATGTTCCGTGGGTTGAGACCAGCCTGACGCGCCAGGATGGGGTTGAAGTGCTCTTGCCTGCCGCTCTCCTCCACGGCCACGAGCACGTTGTGCAGGCACGTGAGGGCGAACATCTGGGTGCGCCAGCGCGAGCTGAGCGCTGATGACTGGTTGGCCGAGTCTCCACCAAGCGACGCTCCCTCGTCATCCGCGAACATCTGCTGCTGCGCTGATGGCTTCGGCGCAGCCTTGGCGGCCCCGGCTGTACGCGTCATGATCCGCTGGCACAGGTCAATCCAGCCGGATGGGAGCGACGCTGCAGTCTGCAGAAGCCAGCTCGTAATCACAGCTCGGACGCCCTCGATGGACGGGTCGTTGTCCAGCAGCCGGAACAGCTCCTCGACCAGCTGGTTCCCGCCCACCTTGGACATGAGAACCGCATCGCGCTGCACGATCTGGTACAGCGCCGTGATTGCCGCGACCTTCAGTGGGCGGCGGGTCGATGCGAGGTACTGCCGGAACGAGGAGAGGACCTTGGCCACGTCCACCTCTTGCGGTGCGAACATCAGAATTTGCTGGATGCACTTGATCGCCTCGACGGCTAGGCCCTCGTCCACCTCCTCACGGAACTCGTGAACGAGTAGGAAGACCAGGGAGCGAACCTTGCCAGGCTCCTGCAGCTCGGGACCGAGCACGCCGATAAGCGCATGCAGCAAGCGGCAGATCACTTGGTATGCCGGAAGGTCACCGCGAATGTTCACACTTCCGAGCGATCCGCCATCAGGCTCGTGCGTCTCCAGCAAATATATGTTGGCGATCATGCCCAGTGTGGTCTGCACGTACGGCGAGTACGCCAGGTTTGCAGAGTTGACGATGGTCGTAAGGGAAGCGAGCGCGTAGAAGTGGACGACTGGATGAGGGTCCGTAGCGAGCGACATGAGAATGTTGACGATCGTCTTGAGAATAGGACCGCCTGAGAGACCACCGACGCTGCTGTAGATCGCACCGAAGGCCACAGCGCAGCCCGCACGGCTGTCGGGGACGCGGTTGTTGACAACCTGGTCCACCAGCCACTGCACCTGCGACGAGAGGTATGCACTTCCCGCCAGGCTGGAGAGGTGACCCATTGCACGTGCAGCCGCGCCACGGATGCTGGGGTTCGCGTCAAGCACGGCATCCTGGAGGAGCGCCTTGATCAAGTCGCTGATCTGCGGACTGCCAAGGTTTCGCCTTGCACGGGGGCCCGCTGTCTCGGCGAGAACAAGAGAGCGACGCACAGCTTCCATCGTGTTAGCCACGACCGCCTGGCGACGACCCGGGTTGCGCTCCAACTTGGACGACCGAACGTGCGAGCTGAGCGTGGCGAGGCTTTGCACCTGTCCCTCGAGGTTCTGGTGTGCGAACAAGGCCGAGAACAGCTCAACTCCTGCGTCAATGACGCCAGTCTGCGCTGGGGGCGGCTTGGGCGGCTCCACCAGCGCCTCGGCAACGAACAGGTCGACATAGTCGTGCTCAACTGAGCCCACGATTGGGTGCGACATCTGGGACTCGATCGCCATCTCCACGCGATCGCGGTTGAGGAAGACATCGTCCTCTGTTGCTCCTCGTTCGCGCTCTCGTGCACTCAGCAAGGACGTCACGCCGTACGCATAGCCATCGGCCGAGTGCCAGACGTTCGTGAACTGCCCAGACTGCGCAGCTATGGCGGCCTGTGCAGCTGACCCGGAATAGTTCTCCGGGTCGGCGAACACTGTGATAGCAGCTTGAAGAAGCGCAGGCTGCATCGACTCGGTGGCCGATGACGGGCCAAGATCGGTGAAGCACTGCAGCACACGGCGACGGAGGTTGGCCTCGCGGTCGACGAGCGATGGGCGCAGCTTGAAGGCATGCGAGACTTGCCCTTGAGGGTTGGCTGCCTGTTCACGCAGTAACTCTGCGTACGCCGTAGCGAATGCGTTGACAAAGTTGAGCGAGTTGGTGAACAGTGTTGCAAGACGGCGAGCGACGTCTATGTTGACCAGAGCCATGTTGTGACGAAGGAAGTTGTGAATGGCTGCCAAGGCGCACTCGCGGACGACGAGCAGGAAGTTCCACTCTGCTTCTCCACGGTCGCCGACGGAGCCATCCTTGCTCGATGGCTTTGGCAACGCATTGCGCCAGAGAACGAGGAGCTGTGGGAGGTGCAGCTTGACGAACCCAGGGCCCAGCGACATGAGAGCACCGATGAGGCTCCACGCCACCTGCACCTCAATAGTGGCCGGCGTAACATCGTGGTCTCCGGCACGCTTCAACAGAGACACGGCGAGATCGAACACCTTGGACGGAATGTCGTTGGACACGTATAGTGGTCGAGAGGGCGTGACCGCGATCAGAGCAGCTAGGGCGTATGACCTGCCAAGAATACGGCTCGAGAGATCCTTTGGCGCGGTAGGTGTCCCGAGAAGGCCAACATCCTTGTTCAGGTCGGCCAAGAGACCACCCAGCAGTCGCGGCAGCTGGGACGGGTTCGTGGCAGCGAATCGGCGAAGAGTGTATGCTGTAGCAAGACGCACTGAGTACGAGCTGTGCGACAACAAGCGGACAAGCGGCTCAGCAAGAAGCTCCAACACAGCAGGAGGAGCGTTGCCAACCTGCTGGAGGAGACCAGCGGTCTCGCGCAGAGCCACAATAAGTGCCTGCTTATCCGGGTTGCGCTGGCCAGCAAGAGGGGTGGGGTTCCACTTGCGCAGATAGTTGTTCGCCCACTCGCGGATAGCCATGACCTCGCCAGCTTCGGTAAGCATGGTCATGCCGACCAGGTCGCGGAGTAGGATGCCAGCAGCTTCACGAGTTGCGAGCACTTCATAGCGCGTGCTCAGACCCTTGGGCGACAGGACAATCTCGTCCACGATGTGCTGGATGATCTGGGCGTAGTGCTGTTCCACGTAAGAGGTGCCGAGCTGTGAGAGCAGAGTAGCGTAGACGTCGATGAGCGCGTTTCTGACCTTGCGAGGCGTGTTAGGGCGGTTGTAGGGCACCGACAGATGCCTCAACATCTGTTCGGGAGTGAAGAGAGCCTTGGACTTGTCTTCAGGTGCCGAGGTGACGACCTGGACTCCATTGTCATCCTGCTCTTCCGCTTCTCCTTTCTTGGGAGCAGCACGCCTGGTGTCTGTCACCACGATACCAGAGCCCGGTACCTGAGTCGCAGCCAAGAAGTGCGCAAGCGCTCGGGACAGCGATCGGCGAGTGACATAGTCTGCACCCTCGAGGCTCTTCAGCACAAGGGGTGAGATCATCTCCAGAGAGGGCTGCAGCGATAGGACGGGCGAGTACTGGTGCAGCGAGATGAATGTCTCCGCACAAGCTCGCTGGACTGGCAGCGCCTTGTCCTGCAGACCAGCGCGGAGGTTCTTCAGGAGATCCTTGACCAGGGAGTCGGGCAACGCACGACCAGCTGAAACAAGAGACTTCGAGAACGCCATCACAGCGTGCGTTCGCAAAATGACCGAGAAGTTGCTGTACTTCAACACCTTGACGGACAGCGTGCAAATCTCAGCCATGAACGACATCATCTGGACTGTCAGCTTGCGTCACAAATCTGGCCTACATTAGCTCCATGCTCCTTGATAATCTCGCCAATGGTGTACCAGCTCGCCACGCGTTGAACATTCTCCAATGCGCTCATCGACTTGGACCCGCCGTCCACACCGCGCAGGAGCGCCTGGACGAGGTCGAAGAGGGCATGACTTTCGACGCGCTTGTGAAGCTTGACGATAATGCGCGCAGTCAGTTGGCGAATAGGTCGGCCAGGCTTGGGTAGAGCTGTAGCTGGGCTGGGAGGCGCAGGCACTAGCAGCCTGGTGAAGAGAGCATGTAGTGTTGGGACATGGGGGAGGATGGCTTCCGGGGAGAGGGTATCGAGTGCTGTGTCGGCGGAGCGCAGCCAGCCCAAGAGCGACAAGTCAGAGCCCTCGCCGGTGAAGCGTCCCGAGTCGACCGCAAGGACTGCCGCGTCGTCTGACATGCAAGGACGGGGGCGGGAGCAGGGGTGATGATAGAGAATGAGAGGTGTGGAAATGATGTCGACGTGCGGTGGTGGAAGTGTGACGCGGTCCCTGAGCCGCGATGAGGCCCCGGGCTCGAGGTGGCACCTGCGTCCGAGTCCATGTCGCGCTCTCCAGTCGGCAGTGCCGTGCAGTAGATGCATAACGAGCTGCATATTGACTATAACATGCCCATGCGTATCTAAATGTTGTACATAGTGGTTACATGTAGGACAACACTGGAGGTCTGACACGGCGCGAGCGAGCAGGTCGCTTCGCATAACCGCCAGGATTTCTGGCTGCCTGACAGGAGCTGTGGTCTGCTCCTTGCGCCAGACCCAGACATCCGCAGCACATGCTGTAGTGATAGGACTGTCGGCTGCGCGGACCTTGATGCTGAAGTAGGTTACATGCCTATGCCTTTGGGTCCTTCGACTCCTGCGACTGGAGAGCGCTCAGCCTCTCCCCATCCTGGCCGAGCTCTTTCTCCAGCTTGTTCAGGCGAACGAGATTGCGCTTCTTGGACAGCAGCCGCACTGTGCGCTCGCGCTCAATCTCGCTCAGCTCATGCCAATTGGTGATACGAGAGAGAGTCTGCATTGTCAGCGGCCAGCCCGCATGCGCGCAAGTCACCCCGTCAGAGTTGATGATCATCGGCCCCAAAGCATCGAGTTTGACAGGCTCGCCATTTACGTCCAGGAAGGTGACCCCGTTCCCGACGTTCTCAGCCTTGTCCGTGATCGTGAGGCGCTCCCTGTCCGCGTTCTCGGCCATGTCGAAGCTGGGCTAGCTGAAGTAACACCTCTGCTCGTCATACAACCACCCCTCCGACTTTTAACTTCCAGTTCCAAACTCGATCGTAAAAACCTCCCCCCACTTTACACATTTCACTTTCGAGCTTTGTCCCTCGACTGACTTCTCGTCGACGAGCACCTCGAACCACCCATACATCATCCAAAATGTCGCTCGACGCGCCCACGTCCGCGATCCAGCTCACCCAGGCTCCTAGCTCCTCGTCGGCAATGTGCGTCTCCCTCTTTTCCCGCGGCGGAAACTGACCCCAGCCGCCCACCGACGCTGATCACCGTTCACCCCTCGGTCGTGGCCTCTATCCTTACCCACCATGCCCGCAGGCCAGCGGACAGCACGGCGCCGCGTGTGATCGGAACGCTGCTCGGTGTGCGTTCAGAGAACGGGCAGGAGGTCGACGTGCGCAGCAGCTTCGCCGTCCACCACTCGGAGGGAGAGGACCAGGTCGCGCTTGACATGCCGTTCCAGCAGGGCATGATGGAGCTGTTAGCCAAGAACGGCATCAAGGAGTCCATTGTCGGCTGGTACGCTACCCACCCCGAGCTCAACGGCTACTCGGCGCTCATCCAAAACTACTTCTCGCAGGAGACTGGCGCGGCCCAGGCCATCCACTTGACTGTTGACACTGAGCTCGACCCATCAGGCAAGAAGGGCCTCGGCATCAAGGGCTGGGTCTCTACCTCGCTCGGCCTCAACCCCAAGCCCGAGAACTGCGTCTTCCTCCCCGTCCCCGTTGTCATCAAGTACGCCGAGTCGGAGCGCGCAGGACGTGAGTGTTTGGATGTGGTGTGGTGGTGGAGGCTGGCGCGCCCTTCAAGGGTCTGGGACAGCGGCGGGACTTCTGTCGCCTCGAGGCTTGTGTCAGCGGCCCTCCCAGCCTCCAGCCACCTCTTGTCAAAGCATAATGGAACTAACTAACCCCAGTCGACCTCCTCACCTCGAACACGACCACCTCGCCCTCCCTCCCCCCTCTCTCCGCCCTCTCCTCCTCCCTGGGCGACCTCTCCACCCTCATCGACTCGGCTCTCTCCTACGTCCAGCGCGTCAACAGCGGCGCAGAGAAGGGCGACCCCGAGGTCGGGCGGTACCTCCTCGAGGGTGTCGGCCGCTGGTCCGGCGGCAGCACCGACGACGAGGGCGGCATCAAGGAGGGCCTGCAGGACACCCTCACGGTCGCGTACCTCTCCAACCTTGTGCGCGCGCAGGTCGAGCTTGCTGGCCGTCTGGCACTAGTCCCCCAGGCCCAGCAGTAGCATGTAGACATGTAGATGTAATGCTTCGCTTCTACGAGCGGGACGATTGGCAGTGTCGCCCGCCTGGTTATGAGTATCGCCAGCAGACCGCATCGCATGGTCTGGTCTAATGTTATGTGCATACAGTCGATCTACAGCTTGATACTCTCCATGAACCCAAACAACCCCCGCATGTCGACATACCGCCGCCCATTGCGGTCAAGGTACTTGTCCACCACAGCCAGGCCATCACCCAGCGCCGTGGCATTTGACTTGGTCAGCGCGCGCAGGTCGTCGTGCCGAGCGCTCCCGCGCGTGGCAGCCAGCGCCTTCTCCGTGTCAAACAAGTGGCGGTAATACAAGAGCTGGTTGTACAGTGCGAGGTCGGAGTACTCGAGGTGCACAGACCCCTTACAACCTGGCTTGAGGAAGCCCAAACACCTCTTGCCGTATACGCCCATCGCGCGCGTTCGGGCACCGCAGCCTTCGCCATCGCACACAGTCCACGCGAGGTAATACTTGCTTATCGCGGCGCGAATGGCGTTCTCCAATTGCACCACAAGACTCGGCGGTGGGACTGGTGTGAAGCAAGCCGCGCAGGTCACGCCGCCAGCGCGCAGGGTTGGGTCGTCGAGCTCAGCCCCGCTGGCAGCCACGCCCTCGAAGGAAAAAGTGGCATCGCAGCTCGGGCAGCGGAGGGCAAGCGGTGTAGCCTCCTTGAAGCGGTCGGTATCGGAGATCTGCGAGTCGAGGGTGTGGAAGGTCCGCTCGGCGACCTCGTGCGAGTGGGAAGAGTATCGTGCTGGGTCGAGGCCGAGGCACTCGGCCAGGCGTGCACGCTCGGTACCCTCAATGTTCTCGCAGAGACGCACGATCGGTTGCAAGACCTGAGAGTCGAGGTAGAAGTCGTAGTCGATCTTCAGCTCGCTGCCCTGTCGCCTCAGGTCGTCGGGGTGGAAGGCGCGGTCAGCCTGAGCGCTTCGTGCTGCCTTGCCGTCCGCGCCCATGCACAGGACGTATGGGATAACATCGTGTGCGCGCACAGTGGCTCCCTTCGCCTTCATACGAAGTGCGACCTGGACGTGCGCTTGGCTCTTCTTGTCTGGGTACTCTTCGGGGTTCTTACCCAAGCGCTGATGTCAGCTATAGCCATCGCTGAACACACTTTGAAGATGATGAAGTCCTCCAGCGGCACATCTCCAGCACGAACTGATGCCCCAAGCTCGGTGAGGTACTCGTGGATCTTCTCCACAACGTTCTCCGTGGCAGCACCGCTCAGAACCTCCTTAAGCACAGTCCCCGACGCATTCTTCGACAGTTGCGAGAACTCGCGACGCTTCATGTCGAGACCCTTGACCTCGGTCGCGCGCTCGCCAGCCTCGTCGATCTTCACGGCCGCGTACTTCTTCTTATTCAGAAGCAGCACCCGCTCAAACATCGCGTCCAGGTCGATCTCGAGCAGCTTGTACCGCTCATTGACGAGCTTCTTGAATTCGTTGGCGATCTTCACCGCCTCGGGGTATGTTGTGACGTTTGAGTTGACGAAGACCGAGTCTGTGTCACCGTACACGACGTCGAGCGATAAGCTCTCTGCCAGCTCACGGGTATGAGTGAGAATCTCACGTCCCTTGAACGTCGTGAGGGCTGCGAGTGGTCGAGATGAAAAACGGGAACCGGCGAAACCGAGACAGCCGTACATCGAGTTGGCGGTGAGCTTGAGCGCCTGCTGCTTGACGTCCCACTGCTGGCGCTTGACCACCGATGCAGACTTATCCTTCAGCAGGTCCTTGACCACCTTACGCCTCTGGACGAGTGTAGCAATGATACGCGGGAGAACACCCTGCGCGACGTCGGACGACGGCACCTCAGGGATCTTCTCCTCCTCGCCATCCTCCAGCTCCGGATCGCGATCAACAGTAGTGAAGTCGATATTGTACTCCTGGATGATGGATGGGTACAGCGAGTTGAAGTCCATGACCATGATGTACGTGTCCCACAGACCACGCTTCGGCTCGAAGACGAGACCACCGGCATACTTGGCCTTGCCACGCTTGTGGCCGGTGGTAACCTCCTCCTCCTCGCCGTCCTCGTTGACAATCTTGGTCTTGTTCTTCATGTACGTCTTGTCGGGACACACGTACTTGAGCTTGTGGAACTCGTGAAGCAAGATGTACTCGTTGCGCACGGCACGACCACCGTTCAGTGTCAGGTTCCAAGAGTTTCCGGCCAGGTTGGTGAGCTGCTTGGTAAGTGGCAGGAGCTGCACGCGCGACGCGATCGCCATCTGGAAGTACGCGTCGACCTCACACAGGCGGATATACTGGATCAGCTTGTCGGGGGAACTGAGGGTGTGGTCGAAGTATGTGTGGGTATCCTCTGGGTCGATGTCCTCGCGGGCGACCTTGAGGTGCGTCGCGACCATCTCGGTGAGCGACCAGGTGGTCGACGAGATCATGCCCTTGGCCACATCGCTAGATAAATCGGCCACGAGTCGTCCAGCCAGGAGACGATGGTTCGATCCAGCCTTGGAGATCTGGATCTTCTTACGCCTGAAGCGGCCGACACGGCTCCACTGGTCCGCATTGAGCTCCTTGAGTCGGTAAAGTAGAGCCTCGAACGAGCTGCCAAGGAAGTTATGGCCGACAATCACGTCGGGGTCCTGGCGCTGGATTGTGGCCAGGAGCGAGTTGAGCAGGGCGCGCTCAGCCTTGACAGTCTGGAACGGGCTGCGCTCGGCCTTGGCACGCTGCTCGAGCTCTGGCGGGAACTTCTCGATTGGGCGGACGATGGTGTTCAAGCTCGACGGCTGGCGATCGGGAGGCGTGGGGTCCTCGATGTTCACGCCTTCCCACGTACGCGTAGTAGCGACGAGGATCTCGGTCTTGTTCTCGCGATGGTTGACGATGGTACGCAGGGCGATGCTCATCATCGTGAGTGGCGGTGTCTCTTTTGGTGCGGAGGGGTCGTTCTCGTCGATAGGGTTGACGTTTTTGGGGTCCGCGACAGTGAACTCGACCTTGCACCACGAGGCAGCCTCCTTGGCAGGTTCGACGCCAGTGATATTGAGCCAGCACGGTCCCATGATGCGTCGCTTCAGGACGAGCATCTCGAATGGTGTAGTGTTCGTGCCAAATACGTGGGAGAACGTAGCGCCAGTGGTGCCCATCGGGATCTCGGGCTGGTCAAAGCCGTACACGACCTTCATCCACTCGCTCTCGCCGCGGGTGACGTCCTGGTCTTCGAACGCGTACTTGCGCTGCACGAATTTGGCAGCGAAGCCGCCTTCGACGCCAAACTTGCTGCGAACGTTGTCGAAGTCCTCGTACACTTCGGACTTGGTCACTTCCAGGTCTGTCTCACGTGTGCCAGCTTCAGCGTTAGCTAGTGTCTAGATCTCGTACTCACAGAACCGCTTAGCCCTGGGCTTCACAAACAGGTTGCGCTGGATACCGCGGATGCTGACGCACGCACTGACATACTTGCCAGACTGGCGGTCGAGCGCCTTTCCAACAAGATGAACGACGCCATTGTCCTCGTGGAAGTCGAGCCAAAACATGCGCAAAGATCCATCCTCCTCCAGCACGTTGCCAGGCCGCGTCGAGCTCTGCGGTACGGGCACGGCGTCGAGTGAGCTGTCGACAAGCGCATCCTGCACCGTCTGCCAGTGCGCTCGGTCCACTCCTGGCTTCTTTGCAGCCACCTGCTGGGGCTTCCGGACCACGATCTCCGTGTCCGAATCGGGTTCTGGTTCCGGTACGACCTCCTTCTTGACATGCTTCACAGCAGTAGAATTCACCACCCCCCTGCGTGCAACTGGTGCAGGTGCAGCGCGGCGCACCGCCGGCTTGATCGACATCTCGTCATCGTCGTCGTCACTCTCCGGCTCAGGCTTGACGATCACCTCGTCCACGTCCATAGACATGTCGCCAAAGTCCACACCCTCCTCCGGGTCATCCTCCGGATCAGGCATCGCTGTGATATCCGACACGCGCGGCTTCTTCCCCATCTGCCCGCGCTTCGGGTCCCAGAACTCGTCGTCGCTCGACTCGCCATAGCGCTTCGTCCCGGCCGAGAAGAACGAGTCGGAGCTGGGCGCCGCGGGTTCAGAGGAAGGGTAGTCCGGCGGTGAGGACTTGCGCTTCCGCGAGGGCTCAGATGTCACAGTCGACAAGAGGGAGGCCATGAAGTCGTCCTCGTTGACTGCAGCCTTGGCGGGGCGGTACGACCCCGTCGCCGCTGCAGCTGGGCGCGCATAGTCGGAAAACGCCGTCCGCTTGGCCTTCTCCTTTGCTTTGGCCGCGGCGCCAGCCTTCGCAGCCCTCGCCTTTGCCTTCTCGCGCTTCAGCCGCCGAGCTGCCGTCAGCGCGATTATCACGCGGACTCACCCTTCTTGAACTCCTCATCTTCGCCCTCGAACGCGTCCTCGTCCTCGCTCTCCTCCTCGTCATCATCGCCTTGTCCCCAGTCATTCTCGCCGTTGTCGACGTATCCGCTCCCGTCGTCGTCTTCGATAAAGTCATCTTCGAGCACGCGCGAGCCAACGATAGAGTGGTACTGCTCCTCCGTTACTTCGTCGTAGAGCTCAGCGTCCCCGGACTGCATGTCAGCTTGGCGAGCATGTCAGCGACCCACCTTCCACTGAGACAGACGTCCGCCCTTCTCGCGTGCTTCGCGCAGCGCGGCGAGGCGGTCGGTCTTCGGTGCCATCTCGTCTGTCGCGGTCGTTAGGTTGAATCAACCGACAAATGTCAACATTGCGGCGCGTTGGACGCGTCGTGGGGGTTACGTAAATATTAGGCACGAGGTCTCCCACGGCAGCGGGCTCGACGATCGACATACACAGACATAGTACATACAAGGATCAAATATCGGCGGTCAAAGAAGATGCGATACACGAACGGGAACGTGATCCAGATGTCGAGCGTCGCATTGCGTCCACTCGTAGAGCAAGGAACGATGAGTTACTATGGGTAACGATCACTGAAGCCACAGCAGCTGACAAGAATCCGCTATAACGCTATCCTCATCCGAGATCTCGCTGTTGGCTTACACCAGATAACCACCGCTCACCTATGATCCACGATCCAATCCAGCACAACAAAAACTGTTCATAGCTCTCTCAACAGCTTCTATCTAGCTCCTGTCGATGCCCAGACATCTGCACAATCGACCATCGACCAGTCCACGGTCCACAGCAGACGCAATCGTCCCACCAAACACCCTTCTGATATGAAGCGCCACATGCTCCCGAAATACAGCCGTATACGTTATCATTAGCCTCACCCGCCGGTGATCGCCGTACCCGCCAGCAGCCACCGCACCGAGTACAGCAGCGACCATACTCCCCGCCCGGGCGGTTTCCGATCTTTGGTTCCTTGTTTTTGTCGCTGCTACTCCGGGCGAGGCGAGAGGGGTAGCTAGCCTCCTGCCGCTGGAAAAACATTACCAAACCTCTCCGCCGACGTTGCCTGTTCTGGTAGTAGCCTGAGGCCAAGATATACTGGCATGGATCATTGCAACTTGAACTTCTTGACCTACCTGTAACATACACAGCGCACTCACGTCGGCATGCCCGCGCTCACCCTGTCCGTCCTGGGAGACATGGCGATGGCCGTGGCCATGCCGGTAGTCCACAAGCGGAGGAGGGTTGGTCATCCTCCGCCCAAGTTTCTGACATCCAGCCGGACATACCGACTCTGACCAGCGTCAACGACGTCCGCAAGCTGCTACACTCGTCCAATGCGCGGCGGTACCCTCCGTGAGTGTCAGTGGGCAGGACAGGCCACCATGTTATTGAGTACCCAGCTGACAGCAGATATGTCCTTGCCGTTCTGACAGCGTACGCAAGACACTCAGGCCTGGTCGGGAAGCGCGCCAGATCCATACTGGAGACCGAGCTGGGTATCTTGGAGTCAGAAGTACGCCGACCTTGTCTACAATGCTAACCCTCCCCAGTTTCCCGAGTTCGCAGCCGAGTTCCGCGCAGTCTCCAAGGTCCGGGGACTGGCTCGCGACCCCTCCCTCGATGATGTGGATATGCGGCAGTCTACATGCCCATGTCCGCGGCATAGGGGAGCGGCCAGGCAGTCCAGAAGGGGRGGGGGCCGAACCCCCCCGCCGCTGTATGCTTCGGACGACCCGGATCCCGAGGCGACAAGGGTGCTCGTGGCGGAGATTGTCAGGGTGGCCGGGGTGTCCAGCTCGGTGTCAGCGGCAGCGGCGGATGCAGAGCAGGCCTTGAGGGGCATGGAGCCGGTGTGGACTGTCAAGCAGGAGAGGAGGAGGACGTGGCTGTGGTAGGGCGGGGGTTGGGGGAGTTTAGCATGGCTGGCCACGACGTGCATACACGGACGTCGAGGGCCACTGAGGGTGCGGGCGTCACTGACGCTCACCGTACGCGTATTCCAGTTAAAGAGGCAGTTAAATCATCTATAATTCAAGAAGAATCACTCCAGACCGCAGTCTCGTCTCTTGCATGCATGCGTTATCATCATTTGTCCAGTCACGCGCCCTACTCAGCCTGCAGCCAGTAAACAGTGCCTCCCAGCCTCGTTCGAGACACGAGATCTATCCAGAAGCCTCGTCAAGTGACATTGAACTTAATTCTTGCCACCGACCACAATCTTTATCATCTCAGACCATAACTACAACTCACCTTGCACCAATGTAACATGCCACCGCCGAGACCGTTCCGTGCAATACCACTAACCACTGTGCGTAGCTCACCCCTTGCCCCCACTGACAGCAGCCCCGCGCCCCCGCGATCCGCACCCTCCCCGAACTCCACCTCGAACTCCGCGCCGCCCGCACCGAGGACACCCGGTACGTCTGCCCTAGCCTCCCACTAACAACAGCTACACCACAGCTATCCTCGCCTCCTTTGTCGGCCCCCTCCTCCGCAAGGCTGGGGGAAAGGCATGGGCCGAGCGCAGCCTAGATTACATGGAACGACAGGTCCGTCTCCCCCTTATCTCGCTAACCCCAGTTTCCCGAACACTCAGCGGCGTTCATCTCCGTCCGGGCTGAGCACGGGCTATGTCCCTCCTATGTGTTCACCGCCCCGGGGGAGGATATCGACGCGATCCCGGTCCAGAGGGCGGCTGGCAGTGAAGAGGCGGGGGGCGATCTTCCTCCCTATGCTAAGGAAGACCCCGATCCGCTCGCGACGATGCAGCTGCACCGCCAGCTCGCTGAGGAGGAGGAGTACTTCGGTGGCGCGGAGTTGGCGTACGTCATCAGTGTGCCTGCGCCGCGGTATGAGCTGGAGAGGGTGGTGTCTCCGGGCGAGGGGGCGGGAGAGGGAGGGACACAGCAGGAGGCGGCCGGGAGGGTGAGTCAGACTGGGCGATGGAGGGCGTTGCTGGTGCGGAGGCGGTTCTCTCTGTAGTCGGGGTGAGGAGGAGGAGTACGAGCGGCCGGTGAGGAGCCCGAGCTGTATGTTTGCTGTAGCTGTACGACGTTGTAGGCATGACGATTGTTGTATGCCGGGCAGTGTGCCACATAGGCCACATGAGTCTTAGACGCGTTTGCTGGCCCAAGCCACTTTCGGTTGCAATCTGCTGTGGCACTTCCACTCGTGTTCTTCTCACGATCGGCTTGTGTAAGGCCTTATTCTGTGTGCAGACGACTGCAAAGTATGTCAGCGGCGAGTGTGGCACACGGCGATCTTGTCTGTCTGCGCTGCTCTTGTTTGCAACGACAAGGGCATCATGGTGCTAGTCGTTGCTGAGATCCCGGCGCGTCGGTGTCTCCACACGAACACTGCCACTTGAATTACATCACGCGTTCATGCAGAAAGAGCACCACCTGGGCCAGCATGCACTACACCTGTTCTATACATCATGCAGTACAGAGGAGATGTGGGCAGCTGTACATACAGAACAAAGATATAAGTCTTGGCTTCCCACCGAGGTCATGGTGACACCAACAAACCTACACCACCATGCCCCGCGCCCACAGTCCCTCCTGCTCCAGCTGCTCAGATATAGCCTCCCCCTCCCCCTCATCCCCCTCCACACCCTCAGCAGCACCCCACGCCCGACCACCTACTCTTCCAAACCACCCCCCACCACTGCTCCTATGCGACGCCCAGGGTCGCCCACTTACGCTCCTCGTCGCCTCCCTCGTACGTCAGCCCCTCTCATCTTTTGCCCCTTCTAATATCCCAGCCACCAGTACCCCCACTCCCAACAGTCACCGACGCATGGCGAGCCCTCACCCATGCTCCGGACTTGAGGTACGCCCCCTGTTAGTTCCCCTCTGACGGCAGGACCGCGCACTCCATCATCTGGCACTATGCCGAGTCCCACCCCCGCTCGCAGCTCTCTTCTGATCTGGACATCCTCGAAGCCGGGGTAAGCAGGTGAGCTACGTCACTGACAGCCAGTTCCCCCAGCTCACCGACGCGATCACAGTCGTGCGCAAGGCGTATAGAGTCGCGCCGTACAACAATGGACCATCACGGACGGCTATGGGTATCCGCCGCCCCTGCGCACTGCCCTCCCCGCCGGCATCGCCACGGATAGGCTCGACTGAGACGTACACATACTCTCTACATGATCCGCACCGCCCTGCGGTGCACTCGTACTCGGACTCACACTCGAGCTCGAGCTCGACCTCGCACTTGCGCTCGCTACCGCGCTCGTCGTCACGAGCAGCACCGATGGCACGCTTACTCCCCTCCCCGCCTACTTCGCCCACGCGACCGCTGTCGATTTGGGATCCAACAGCCACACTGGCCACGGCTGCAGCCACCGCGCCACGCGAGCGGACGAGCAGACGGCCACCTCCGCCGCCGCCGTACTCGCCCGTTCCTTGGGCTGACAGCCCGCCGCCGTATACCCGCTATGCTCGCCCGTGATGCCCCGGGAGTCCGTCGATAAGATCAGTCAGTCAATAACAGAGGTTAGCGAAGCGAGCGTAGGGACTGGACTGTGTGCTTCTAGTGTTGTATGAGCTAGTGCTGTAGTGGTAGCCTAGTGGTTGTATGGCTATCGTCTCGACTCTGATTCCGACTCGAATCGGAGTCAGAGAGTATGTTTGTCTGTACTTGTACCAGTAGCGCGTTCTCGGTTCCAGCAACAAGCAAGCGTGCTAGCATGCATCGTTTCACGCAGCATCCCACATCACCGGCGCGTCCCGATGACCGACGAGCACGGCGCGCTATGGTACAATGGGACGGACGCGCCTCTCGCTCGCCGGAACACTCGGCTCGGGATAAGTTCGGAGATTGGATGTGGGACAGATGATATCGGGACAAGCACGTCTGTCTTGAGACAAAATGATGTCTTTGTCTTACTGGCCTGGCTGGCCGACTGCTGACTGTTTGCTGACACCATGACACCCATGACATACATGACACTGGGGTGATGACATCTGCGGCGACTGTGAGCTCGTCGAGTGCGGTATAGCAATTCGGCCGCCCCGCAGTGTCCCCCGTGGCTCGCCCCGCCTCTCCGCCTCCGCTACCCCGGCGGGCAAACGCTGCGTGCGATTGAAACTGGAGCAGTAGTCAGATGCATGCATGGTGATGATGGCATATGATACGTTGTAGGGAGCATCGGCATCACTCGCGTGAGCCTTGGCTGTAGCTGTAGCAGAGCTGGCAGAGCTGGCAGAGCGTATACCTGATCGAAACTCCCCCCGCGCCGATGACATGACCGGTGTCCGGCCTTCGGATCTGCCGACGAGAGGAGACGCTGCTCCGTCCGCGCGCTGTTCAATGATACTATGTATGCTCTGTTTGTCACTGGATATAGCGTCCCGATGCGATGCGCTGCATTTGCAGCATGCATGCATACGGGGGGGCTCCCCCCGGCGGACGGCGAACTAAGGACACCGTTCGAGTAAAAGTCAAGCAGTACCAAGTAATACACAGGGGAGAATGCCGACTATGGCCGACGGAGGAATAGGGTAAACCGGCAACTGGCCCCGGGTATCAACTCGACCGTCCAGCGGCACGGAGTCGGTGGGATCCCAAGTCGAGCGAGAGAGAGAGGTCACTCTTCCAACTCCTCCATCCAGCGAGCTCATCCCGATATATCCTCGGGCATCACGGCGCCTCTTTTACTTCGACCTACTTTGGAATCCTTTGTCTTTTCTGACTTTCATCTCTCTCTTCTCAGCATTCTGGTTGCCTGTCTCGTTGTGCTTTGCGCGTCTGTAACACACCACTCTCCAACCTCTCGTCAACGCTCCACCACCCCCAGCTAAACCGGCTCGCTCGCCCCGCTCCATCCAAGCCCCCATAACAACCCCGCCCCACACCCACCACCCACATCTCGCCCAAAATGTCTGGCCAGAAGCAAAAAGTTCCCCTCTCGACCCATCTCATCGCCGGTGGCTGTGCCGGTCTCGCCGAGGCGCTGGTATGGTGAGTACGCACGAACCACGGTAGCGGCTTGGGCACGCGGAGCTCGCAGAGCTCAGCAATACGGCAGACGCGAACCCCACAGCTCGCCCCAAGCCCGCCCAAGCCCGCACCCCGGCTGAATCATGATTCCCGGACGCCCGGACACCCGCTGACCCCAGCCACCCCCTTGACACCATCAAGGTCCGCAT
Source organism: Cutaneotrichosporon curvatum (assembly GCA_001600275.1). Lineage (NCBI taxonomy): Eukaryota > Fungi > Basidiomycota > Tremellomycetes > Trichosporonales > Trichosporonaceae > Cutaneotrichosporon > Cutaneotrichosporon curvatum. Next base: position 36,695 of record BCJH01000037.1, on the reverse strand, counting down.
GCAGCTCTCCCGTGGACGCAAGGGCCCTGGCGTGAGTCGCGTCGTCGCTGCAGCCTGGTCATGAGTGACCAGGCAGCATCGAGACCTCCAGAGCAGCGCTGACCTCCAGTCCAAGCCCCTGGGCTTCTTCGCGACCGGTCGCCAGATCGTGGCCCGTGAGACCTTCCTGGGCCTGTACAAGGGTCTCGGAGCGGTCGTCACGGGTATCGTGCCCAAGATGGCCATCCGTTTCGCTTCCTTTGAGCGTGAGTATGAAGCAAAATACCCAAGATGAGAGTCCCGCTAACGTGCAGTGTACAAGGGCTGGATCGCCGACGAGACAGGCAAGGTCTCGCCCTCGGGCACCTTTGTCGCTGGTCTTGGTGCCGGAGCGACCGAGGCCGTCCTCGTCGTGAACCCCATGGAGGTCGTCAAGATTCGTCTTCAGGCCCAGCAGCACTCCCTCGCCGACCCCGACGCCGTCCCCCGCTACCGTAACGCCGCCCACGCTCTCTACACCATCATCCGCGAGGAGGGTTTCTCCACCCTCTACCGTGGTGTCGCCCTCACCGCCCTCCGCCAGGCCACCAACCAGGGTGTCAACTTTACCGCATACCAGCAGTTCCGCAAGTGGGCGTTCGACTTCCAGCCCGAGTGCAAGGCCAAGGGCGAGCTCCCCTCGTACCAGACCCTCGTCCTCGGTCTCGTCTCCGGTGCAATGGGCCCCTTCTCCAACGCGCCCATTGACACCATCAAGACCCGTATCCAGAAGGCCTCCAAGGAGCCCGGAGAGACCGCCATGTCCCGTTTCCTCAAGGTCTCGCGCGACATGTTCAAGAACGAGGGTATCTCCGCGTTCTACAAGGGTATCACTCCCCGTGTCCTCCGTGTCGCACCCGGCCAGGCCATCGTCTTCACCGTCTACGAGCGCGTCAAGACCATCATCGACTCGGCCAAGGCCGACGAGGCTAAGAAGACCGACTTTGAGGCGTAAGCCGGAGGAGTCTGTCAGTAGTCGATTATACATAAAAAGCACGCAGTGGAGCATAGGGACCGCATGCATGTTGTACAACACGAGCGACGAGCGAGCAACGAGTGAGCGAGTGAGCGGGGAGTGTTCGGGTGGGGGAGGGGCGAGGAGCCGGGGGGTCGCGCGACACTCGTGCCGTCAGCGAGGGGTATCAGTTTTTCCGTTCCGAGGTGTATCCGGCGGTCCGGCGGGGGCCGCCCGCCCGCTCTGTCCGCGATATGTGAGCCGGCTGAGGAAGTTGCGATGGTTGTCGTGGCGACATCGAGATAACAGTGAGGCACGCGACAGTGTCGTGCAGCGGTGCTGGCCGCTGGACGAGCTGTAGGTGACTGCCACAGCTCCGAGTGCCGTGCTGATTAGTTGATACATACACACAAATGCACAATATGCTACTATGGCCCTTGGACCTCGCCCCAACGGCGCTGCTTGCCCCGTGTCTTCCAGTCGCCGCCTCCAGCGTCTGCGACCTCCCCGCGCGCACCTAGGCCAGCTCGCTCAGCCCGCAGCGTCGGCTCGAGAGCCTGCGCTCGCCCCGCCCCGTCCTTGCCCAAGCCTTGGCCCGGCGCCCACCCCTGCTTAGCCAGCATGGCCTGCGAGACCGCAGACGGTCCCGGCGTCGGCCCGGCAGACACCACCCCATTCCCGCTCAAGCTTGCCCCTCCACCACCCCAAGTCCTTCCCCCTCCCCTACTCCCCACTGGCACGCTGTTCGACCCCGCCCTCGGCGGCGACGGCGGGTGCAGTCTCCGCCTCTGCGCCGACCTGTCGACATACCCCTCCCCCTCCCCACCCCTCTTCCCTCCCCTCCCCTCCTCTCCCAACAGCTCATCCCTCAACCGCGCCATCGCGATCTTCCTCTCCACCTGCCTCTGCCCCTTCTTCATCGCCCCTCGCGGCTCTTCCACCTCAACAACCTCCTCCACCCCATCATCCAGCGCGATCTGCACATTCCCGCCAACCTGGCACGCCTCGCACGGCCAGTCCTCATGGATATGCACGCCAAACGTCGTCGTCCCCACTGTCAGGACGTCGCCGTGTTGCATCGCAAAGGGGGGAGACGCACACTTCCCCTCGCTGAGGCGCGTAGGCCTCTCCTCCCCCCGGTGGGCGAGGTATGTCCCCAGCGTCGAGCCCAGATCGAGGACCCACCACCCCTCTGGTTCTGGCGCTACGTCCCTCCCGTGCCGGGGTTCGCGTCCCGAGCTGCCGAAGTAGACTAGCGCGTGAGTCTTGCTCACTTCCATCTCCTTCACACGGACGCGCGTGTCCCCCCTCGGGGCGCGGTCGCGGCCGAGCTTGATGCCCCCCGGGCGCGAGTCGAGGACGGCCACAGCACCGAGGGGGAGGGCTTTGGATCGTTTGACTACGAGGCGGAGGAGGTGGTCGACTGTGGGTGGGCTCTGGTGCTCGGGGTCTGGGGGCGGGTCGTACGCTGGATTCCGGGATGGTGCGGGGGAGTTGGTACTGGTTCGGGGCTTTGAGGTTGATGCCTTGGAAGAGGACGGGTCGACGATAGCTGCGAGCTCCTCGGGTTCCATGAGACCCCCCCAGCCTACGTCTTCTTCGATCTCGCCGTCCTCCACCTCGTTGCTGGGTGTGGTGGTCGCTCGAGAGGCCATCTCGGCGGCGGAGAGGTACACCCACTCGGAACTAGCGTTTGGGATTGCGTAGGTGTTGGACTGGGCGTGGTAGTATACCCCTTGGGAGGGGGTCCACACCCACGCATCGGACATGGGTGGGAGTCGTCTGTGATGGCCTGGCTGGGTGATCGGAAATGTTGACATGGTCGCGTGGTGGTGGAGGTGGAAATGAATGGCCATGAGCGGGAGCAGATTGTCGATGCGGGTCACGTGATGTCAAATCCTGATAGAAGTTGTTCTCCCACGGCTGCTTGGGTATTCGCCGCTTGCCCCGGCTTGCATTGTCTTCGACTGCTTGAGGGATGTGGAAGAGCTCAGGCTGCAAACGCGCATGAGCTTTGTGGACACGCCTTGTGATGGATCTGTGGACATGTGCATGACGCCGTGGACGACTGCGAGGAGTGCGTCGCTGCTGCGAGCTGGCGCAGTATCCCACACTATCATGCGAGTTCGGCGAACTGGCGCAACTCGTAACGAGTGGCCGCAGCCAACATCCAAGCTAGATCCGCCATCTGCGTACTCACCAGCATTTGATGCTGCTTAAGCTCATGCCCGACTGCGATGCCAAGCCAATGCTAGCACCGCTAGTCCGGAAGCTCTAAGCACTCCCGCGTAGCACGAGAACGACGCTGCCATCAACACATGGCAGAAATAGCACTCGGATGCGGCAGATCGACGGAAGAAGTCCAAAAAAGTCGTGAGCATGCCGCAATAGGCACGGCCCCTGTCCCCTGCGGGGAGTCGTAATGATCGCCCTTAATCAAGAGTGCGCTGGTGAGATTCTGGCTCGTTGTTATGATTTCGTCGTGATGCTCAGACTGCTGTCGTAGTGAGGACGGACGCGCTCACCATTTCGACGAGGTTTAGATGCCCGTCAGTGGACGGAGAGTTTGCCGAGTAGGCCGAGGGTGGTTGCCGATGTGGGGTGGCAGGCGGGCAGCAGCTGGGGCGAGGCGGCGCAGGCAGCACGCGGCATGAAGGCCAGTAGGTACGGAGGAATGAATGCGATGAATGCGAGGCGTGCTGCAGGGTGGGGTAAACCCGACGAACTGCTGCAAAGGTGTCAGACAGCAGGCTTCTTACTGCTCGCCGAGCGAGACTGTGCTTTTGGGGTCGGGCAACGGCATGCCGCCCAGCCGCGTCAGCTCGTCCAGCCGGTTTGCCCTGCTTTAGCCAAGGCGGTTTCATCGCCGTACAAGGACAATGAGACTTGAGACATGCCATCGGCGACTGCCCGCTGTGGTGACTAGCTTGTGCCATTACTCCGTCGTAGCTACTGGCACTCTTGACGCGCAGATGTCGGAGCAGCATGGCAGCATACGGCATAGCTGTCGGGGTTAGTTAGTTCTTCCACTAGCCGGGGCTGGTCGGCCGCCCGATGTGCCTGCTTTCCAACAACTCGCAAAGTCCATGCAGGTCCGCAGGTTCGCAGGTCCGCAGGCTGAAGAATTAGTTGACCCGAAAAACATGCTGTACACCACCCGCTGGGCATGCTGTACACGCGCCCAGGTCCGCGGGCGGCGATGCTGGCGTGTGCCCGCGCCGTCCATCTCGCTGTGCCCTGCTGCTGCCCATATTCCCGCATTCTGACCCCCCCGCACGCCTGCCCCGCTCTGCGGCTGGCTTGGCGGCCGATATACGTCTCGTTCTCGGCAGTACGCTCAGGGCGGACGGCCAGGTAGGTGACCCGGGGAACGCTTTGTCCTGCCCAGGACTGACGGACTGACTGTTTGGCATGTCTGCGGGTGTCGCGAAACACGGCGTGGTACGTACATACGTAGGTAGGTGCCTCTCCCTCCTCATGCAGCAGTTCCGCTCTGCGCTAACTGGGCAGCTTGGTCTGTCGGCGGCGCTGTGGCGCAGTGCCAAGCATAATGCGGTACAGGCGGGTCAGTGGTAGCGCGTGCAGAGATTGAGTGAGCAGTCAGTCAGATGGTCAGGCGCGGCGGCGGTTGAAGTAGCAATCGGAGCATTCAAAGGTGTCGGTCATATTCAGTCGGACCAGGCGATCCCTCATCGACCTCATCGTCTCTTACTCTTTCACTATCGCAGCAGGTCTGCTTAATACTACTACATTTTATCACCTTCGCATCGCACTGTCACCTCCCCGGTCCACGCCCATGCCCCCCCTCACGACATGACCACCTCGACCTCGCCATACCCGCCAGGCAGGTCCGACTTATTCTCCTGGTTCTCGCGGTATCGACCACGGCAAAATTCTTATCTCCCGGTCTCGTTCGCTTCCAGATCGCCCTCACCCCAGTCGTCCGGCGCCTCTTCGGCAGCGGGCTCACCACCACCTCTTGATCGTCTGAGCTTGTACTCGCGCAACCTCCTCACCCTCACACTCAATCCATTCAACGCCCGGCGACGAGCATCGGCACATGCTGCGCTGAATGTGTTTGCGCGCCGGAGGGCCGTGCAGCTGGCGTTGACGCTCGCACTGCCCATCTTTGCGATTCTTTTACTGGCCGAGCTGCACACCCAGCGTGTGCAGTATGCGACTCTAGGTGCTGAGCTGCTCGCGCGCGATGTCGCTGCGTTGCCTGACCCGACTGGGCACGTAAACCTCACAGCATGGCGCGAGCGCCGCCCACCCAGCTACCAGCAAGACCTGGAGCTGTGGCCAAGCTGGTGGGGGAATGTGGACGAGGTGGGCCCCAGTCCGTTCGACCACATCCCGCCGCCATTATCTGGCAAGAAGAGGCGTGTCCTCTTCCTTACAGACTATACAGACTACCTCGAGCGTATGAACACGCACACCTACGAGATTGTTGATGGTGAGCAGATCCTTTGTTTCCAGTGTCTGACGAACAGCCGCTCTTCGCCACGAGAATGTGATCGTCGACGTTTGGGGACCCGGCTGGGAGGGGTACGACTGGACAGTGCCATTGTCCATCAACGTCAAACGCCGCGCAAACCGTGTCTCTGTGGTCAAGACGCTCAAGCACGAGCACGAGGAGATGCTCAAGCAGAGGCAAGAAGAGCTGGAGCGCAAGGAGCGGTTTGAGAAGAGCAGGGAGGCGTATCAAGACTTTTTGAGCGCCGAGGAGGCGGACGCTGCGCAAGCTGCAGAAGAGCAGGAGGTCCCTGCCCCGCCATTCGTCCTTCCGTCCTGGACCTCCTTCGACGACCGTTGCAACCCTGCAGTTCGGTATGATGTCGTGTGGACCATTTCGGACATCTACAAGCCTCATCACAAGGACCACCTCGACGCACTCGACTGCGGTGCGCTCCTTGTTCAGCAGCTGGGCGACTGCCACGAGCACCGCTGCCTGAAGGAGTGGTACCCGTACTCGAACAACATTACCCTATCAAAGTACGCATTTGAGCTGCCCGAGCTGTTCAACTACGACAACGTTCGTAACCTGTATCCCGGCTTCGAGATGGGCTTATTCGGCCACTCGCCTGACACTGGCAACCCATGGGACTTCTACCCGTTACCATGGGATAAGCGCACCGCCAAGGCCGTGGTGTTCGGCTTCGACGGCGGCCTCTACCCCATCCGCACGACCGTCACCAACCGCTTAAACGATAATAACCCAGACCTCCCGCCAACCCCTATCTCACGCCACCCGCACCCGGGATACACCGTCCACACGTCCGAGGAGTGGAAGACCCACCCTCTGGAGACGTACACGCCCGGGCACGAGACGTACGCAGCACACCGCTCCCTCCGTGAGGACTTTGCGCGCGGCATGCGGACCGCGCAGATCTGTGTATTTGACGCTTCCGTCGAGCGCAAGCTCATCAGAAAGTACGCCCAGGCTTTACTCAGCGGTTGCGTCGTCGCCGCCGACCTGCCCACCGAGCACGAGGAGGCCCTCGGCAACTTTGTGATCAAGCTCCACCCCCGGTGGGACATAAATCGCATCGAGGAGGAGATCAACAAGCACCTAGCGGACCCGCAGCGGCTGCAGCAGATGGCGCTGGATGGGTTCGCGTACGCCCGCCAGCACCTCTCCACATCGGGCAAGATCAGCGATGTCCTGCGTATGGCGGATGCGCATAATGCGGGCGCGAGGGGGTACGACTTTGCGTATAGCTTTTCGTCGAGGTGTCGCAGCTATGTTGGGGATGCGCCGCCGCCGCCGTGGTGCTCGGGGAGCGAGTACCGCGGGCTGGAGGACCGAGTGTAACGCGTTTGTGATTGTGTACGATGAGTAAAGGTGTTAATAATCGCATTGATGGGAGAGAGGAGATACCACGCACTGTATACCATGGAGTATACCTCATTCTTGGCATCATGCATGCATTGCATTGTTTAGTACATGGGAGAAGTCCTTGCTGCGATCATCGACGTGTAGGCTGAGAGATCCGAATAGAGCAGAAGTCAGCCGCTTTGCAGTTCTTCGCAGCTCGAAACACGAGTCTAGACGCATCACATACCGTAGTCCGCCCGACATACCTCGAAGCATGCGCCATCAGCACTACCCCTTCCGATGTCGCCCTATTCATTGTGCTGCTACCCCTCCTCGGTTGCCTCCTCCACTCCGCTCCACTCCACCACTACTCCGACAATGTTTACATCTCAAATTTGACCCCGCGACATGACGGTGCTAATCAGATCAGCCCATCACTCCGGAACGAGTTTCACAAACCTTCCTCATTCTCTGCATCACTCGACTCACCCCTCGCTCCGTCTTAACAGCAGCGAGCACGGCTCGCCATATACCCTGTTCTCGCATTTCCCAGCTTACGCTCCACAAGGAACCACGAGTAATATAAAATCGACACGCGCCGAAACCTCCACTTTCGTGTCTGTTTGCCGCCCAAATGGCTAGAGTCAACGCCCCGGGCGAGATGCCCTCCCCGGAGCGGGTCGAGCTCATCGCGAGGAACAATCTCGGCATGGAGGATGACCCAGAGACAGTGAGTATGCTGTGTTCCATGCAGGTGGTGGTGCAGCTCGAGGAAGGTGGCACTGGCGATCCGGGAGTAACCGCGAGGAAGGTGGAGAAGGTGACTGTGTCGGTGATGGGCGAGGATGAGGTGTGACCTTGCCGAAGGCAGAAGACGACTGTGATGGTGATGGAGGTGTCTGGTGCGGTGCGAGCTTGCCTCAGCAGACAGCATATAACATCGACCTCTGTCTCAGTGGACGCGCGCCGCCCTCGTCATTGCTCTGCGCCTGCTTGCCGCTAACCCCAGCCCGTGCCATCTTTCTATACCCCCTTACTAGCCCAGTTTCTCGCCGACAACCCGGGCGACACCAACTTTCTGATTGAGCTGGAACCTGGCGTTGCCTTTGGCACGATCACTTGTGAGCTGAACGCGTGACATACCTGACACTAGGCATGGAGGACTTATGCTGGAACGACACGGTATTGACCGCCGACCCAGACCGCGAAGATGGCGGCAAGGCTGATGGTCTTGGCAGCTTCTACGAGTACGCTGTTCACTGCCATGGCAGCGAGCACACCAAGAGCCGTGACAAGCGTTTAGTGAAGCAGGTGAGATGGAGAGAAGGTGCCGCGCTAATGCCAGGGCGTAGTCATCCCTCCCCCGACTGCTAAGGCCAAGGCCGTCCTTCCTCAAGATATCGCGCATGCAGGCCCTAGCTCTGCACCCGGGTCTAGCTCAGCTGCGGCGTATGGAGCTCGGCAGCAAGCTACTCCGGCACAGCTTCAAGCTGCTATGCGTCAAATTGCCGTTGCAGGCCCCAGCTCCGCTGCGTCTGGTTCCAAGCACACCCCTCGTGCAGGCTCCTCGGCGATCACGCCCGTGTCTGCCCACCATACAACAACTCACAACGCCGCCCTAAGTGGCTCCCGGCACCGCCCTCCCCCCCTGGCTGGTGCTGGTTCCGCAACCTCTGCCACACACGGCAGTGCCCAACTGCATCACACTAATTCTTCACCCCTTGCGTCTCGCAGTGTCAATCTACCCGACGTCAAGCCTGCTCTCGGCAAGTCGAGCGATGCCATCATACGTGTCAGTGACAGCGATGACGAGGGCATAACGTTCGTCGGCTCCGCTGGGCCGTCGCCCAGCGTGGCCACCGACTTCGAGTACCAAGGCCGCAAACAGGCCAACCCCTTGCGAAGCTCTCAGTCGGACACGAAGAGCATCTCCAAGGGGCATCCGAGTAGCTCCCAATCGTCACAGGCAAAGGAGAAGCCAGCTTGGACCTCGCGCTGGAATGGCTTGGGGCTGTCTGAAAAGAGGGCTGTGATCAAGGCGGAGCTCAATGGAATCAGAACCATCTTACGACGGTATGTTCTTTGTTAGACCCAAACTGACAGCCAGCGGTCAACCTGCGTTTATCCTCGCGAAGGCCCTCGAGCGCCGGAAGCATGAACTGAAGATGTGGCAGCACGGTGCATTAATGACTTGGCATCCCGCGGAGGCTGTTGTCTTGGACGCATTGCCAGACAATGCTTTCCACCCTGCTATGGCTGGCAGCTATAACACCCAACCTGTGAGTGATAGCCAAAGTCAAGGGCAAGGCTTACGTGAAGGGTGGCAAGCCGACCAATGTCGGTCTCCCTGTGAATGCTGTGGCGGGCCCGTCGACGGGCAACTTGACACCAGGTCTGCCTGGTGCATTCCCCGCAGTGTCCATAAGGTCTTGCCCAACGGTTTGGAAGACCATGCAGCCGCAAGAGCGTTTCAACTCCATAGTCGGCGAGCTCAAGTACCTGAAGACGCGTTTGGCCGAGATACCGTAAGTCTCACCGTGCAGGCTGTGTCTGACTCGCAGACCCGGTACTTTAGAAAGCATAGTACAAATGGGTAATCAGCGCATGGCAGACCTCAGCCGACTTCTCAATACAACTTCTGGCCGTTGGCCGGACGCTCACTGGACTCCTCCAAACTCCTTCCTCCTGCATGCCTTCCCTAAGATACGCGAGCTCACTGGCGAGAAGCTTCGTCAGTTCCTGCCCGCTGCGTACGTGAGTCCCGGGCAATACCAGCCGCCGGCGGCTGCCCAGCCTTCAATGGACGATACGAGCGTGGGATACGAGTTTGACCGCCCGCTAGGCAAGGAGTGAGTATGGTAGGAGGTGGTGGCTGACCTTCAGCTTACAGACTTTCCTTCAAGAGTCTCTCAATGACTTTTCAGAGGACGTCGACGTTGAAGCTGGGCTGAAGATCCTCAAACTTAACAACATCAACGAAAAGCTCCCTGGAGCCAACTTTACGATGATGCCGCATCGTGAGGCACATGTGGCGAGTGTCGCTGACTTGCACAGAGGTACTCGGTGTCGCGTTCATGGTAACGCGCGAAGAGCGTACCTCGGGATCCCGCGGTGGTTTCCTTCTGGATGCAATGGGTGAGTCGAGCAGTCGCACCAGTTCTGACGCCCTAGGGCTTGGCAAAACGGTGCAATGCATCTCCCTCATGCTCATGCGCGACACGCGCCCTTCTGGCTTCGCGAAGTCTCCCCAGCTGATTGTCGCGCCTCTGGCTCTGCTTGCCCAGTGAGTCCTTGCCATGACACAGCTAACCTCGTTCAGGTGGAAGTCGGAGATCGAGACCAAGACGACCAAGAACTGGCGCATTCTCGTTCACCATGGTACTGGGCGCCCCAAGACTGCTGCCGCGCTCAAGAACTACGACATCGTCCTGACCACGTACGGCACCCTGATGTCGGAATCTGGCTTATTAGTGGGTTGAGCTGAGATGGCGGGCTGACCAGCGCAGACCAAGGAGGAGAACAAGAAGAAAAAGCAGAAGAAGCGCGATGGCGAGGATGATGATGACGACGACGAGATTATACAGACCCGCAAGCGCGGTCCTTTGTTCAGCCCGAAGTGGTTCAGAGTAATCTTGGACGAGGGGCATCTGGTTGGTTGACGGTGGGACGCAGTGCTGACCTCAGGTGCGCAACAAGGGTACTCGTACAGCAAAGGCGGTGCTCGAACTGGACGTCCTTCATCCGTGGATCCTCACTGGTACCCCTATTGTCAACTCTCTGGCCGATCTAGGACCCGGCTTGTCCTTCATTGGCCAAATGGATCTGAAGGAGTTCCAGACAAGAGTGTCGTCGCTGGAGAAGAAGGTAAGTAGTGAGCGCGCAGTCAGTGCTGACAGACGTAGAAGCCCAAGCTGGCTGCCAAGCGCTGCCAGGCCATCATGCGGCCGTTGATGATGCGCCGGACGAAGGACACTGAACTTAACGGCAAGAGAATCCTCGAACTCCCGCCCAAGGTGACGAACCTTGCTTCCCTCCGGTTCGAGTTGGAAGAGCGTGCAATCTATGCCGCGCTCGAGCAGCGCGCCAGGGTCCGCGTCAACAAGTTTATCCAAAGCGGAACGCTGATGAAGAACTACTCGGTGGGTAGTATGGTGGGCGAGCTGACAGATAGATCATCCTTCAACTCCTTACCCGCCTCCGTCAGTGTGTCAATCACCCATGGCTTCTGCGCCGCAAGCCCGGCGATACCGCGCGCGCGGATGACCTCGTCGTGGAGGACGACGGCATGCTAGGAGCGGACATGAGCGACTTCCGCGCGGACGATGCGGCTGAGTATGGTCGTGCCGTAAGCATTGTCGGCGAGGAGGTCGTTCAGGCCATGGCCAAAAAGCTCAAAGAGCGGTACGAGTCGATGACGGACGAGGCCGAGGACAGCGAGCCGCAGGACATGGTGGGTGCTGCACTCCGAACTTGCTAACAGGCAGGAATGCGCTATCTGTTACGAGCCTTTCGAGGGCACGGAGATTATCACGCCCTGCTCGCACATATACTGCAAGGGCTGCATTATGAGCTTGTTCACCGAGCCCATGTTTAACGGGACGGCCTTGACAGACGAACAGATCCAGTCTGGCTGCCGCTCGTGCCCCTTGTGTCGTGAAGCCATCTGGCCAGGCAAGGTGTTCCGGGCTGCGGCGATCTTCCATCCGCCTGTGGACGAGAAGCCTGACGTTGACGAGGAGGGTGGCACCAGTGGTACCACCACCCCCGGCGGGCTGGTTGACCGCAAGGGCAAGAAGCGTGCCGTACGTGTGTCTGAAAGACGAGCACTAACGCCAGACTCCCGACGATGTTGCGGATTTCTTTGCGTCGCCTTCCAAGAAGGGCAAGGAGCGCGCGAAGAGCGAGGACGAGGAATCGGGAGGGTTCGAGACTCCCACCATTTTGCCGTCGACCAAGATGCGCCACCTCCTGTGAGTAATGTTCAAGCTACCCAGCTAACATCAAGCGAGCTTGTGCAGGGCTACCTCGCCGAGGACCCGAACGTCAAGATCCTCGTTTTCTCGCAGTTTGTCGAGTTCCTCGACCTGGTGCGTGACTTCCTGAAGATCAACGAGATCGACAGCATCGACTACCGCGGGTCGATGTCGCAGCCGCAGCGTGACGAGGCGATCCGCCGCTTCAACATGTCGTCGGAGATTGCGGCCAACGTGCCGATCATGCTCATTTCCACCAAGGCGGGAGGTGTGGGCCTCAACCTGACCATGGCGAGCAAGGTCATCATGTGCGAGCTTGCCGTGAGTGTTAGAGCTGCAAGGGGTGATGAAGAGCTGTGTTGACATCAGTGGAACCCTGCTACGGAGAACCAGGCTGTCGACCGGGCCCACCGTATCGGCCAGGCCCAGCAGGTCAATGTCGAGCGCTTGGTCATCGCCGACTCGGTCGAGGACCGTCTGTTGGAGATCCAGGAGCGCAAGGGCTTGCTTGCGGACGGCGCGATGGGCGAGGGCGACGTCGGGCGCCTCGGCCGCCTGACAGTCGATGATATTCGCAATCTGTTTGCAATCGGCCGCGACTACTCGAACGTGGACGATGAGTAGAGTGCTGTAAACACACGGATCGGATAGTGGCCTGCGTTAGAAATGTACATCCACCACCCTGTAGACAATAAACTGTAGATACTAGATGTGAGCAGTGTCATGTCCCACCCGCGTTCGTTAGTGCAAGGTCATGGATCATTCGCATACATCGACCAAACTACAACCTCAGCCAAGTCTAGAGTCTAGCTCTATCCCTACTCGTTGAGCTTCTTCGCCTCGGCGTGGAGCTACTGTCAGTCGTGCCAGAATGATGACCCACCTCCTCGCGGGACTTGGGCTGCTCGAGGTTCTGGGCGACCTGCGTGTCGGGAATGTGAGGGCCGGTAGCGGAGAAGGGGTTGGCAGTCTCAGCGAGGGAGGCCTCCTTCGGCACGGGCTGGATCGTGAACTCTGATGGTCAGCGCGTTCTCACTGTGGTAGTAGTGGCGAGAAGCAGGTAGTCGGGCGGTGTGATGCTGTGCATTCTGAGCTGGTCTGCTCGGCTGGACACAAACAAGGTAGCGGGCGGACTTGTTGCGATCAGCCTGCCCACCACACCTCAATCCATCCACATCCACATCCACAGAAATAATACTAACGGGGCTCGTCGTTCTTCTTGTCAGACATGGTTGGTCGTTTCTGTTCGTAAAGAGAGAGTAAAGTAAACAAGACAGAAGATGAACAGCAGCGAGGTACGACCAGATCGACTTGCCACAGGATGGCTGGTGGCGGCGACCGTATGGGCCTCGAGGGAGGCGGTGGGCGCTGACGTCAGTGCTTTCTTATCCGGTCCGCCGGTAGGATACTCACTCGGACATCGGGGTATCTCCATAGTATAATCGCGGAGTCGGGACATGTATCCGCGTGCGGCGTACCTGACCAGCTCGACATGACGCGGGACGACGCGTTGTCCCGCACGCGTCGCGTCTGGTCCACTATCATCCACTATCGCTACCGCTACGGCATACCGCGCATACGACATCATCACGACTTCTACTCATTCTGCCAAAAACCATGCATGTAGTTGCTACTAGTCAAGGGAAGTGAGATAGTCCACCACCTCGGGGCAGGTAGTGCTACATGCTCCTGTCGAAATTCGACCTCGAATCTCGAATCTCTCTCGCGAGCTGAGTCGGCCGGGCACTACGGCCGCTACCGACTCCCGCGGTGTCCTTTCGTGATCCAAAGCAGCGCTTTCGTCCATCGGACGAGGCAGCGTGCCATGTAAGGTGGTGCAGCTACGCTGTCCCGTATCTGCGTCTATGTACATCCTGCATAGAGCCGGTGCCTTTAGTACAGGACGCGATAACAAAAGGACTCGATCCTCGACGATGTAGGACTTTGGGGTCGAGCTGATCTAGGACAGCAGGCCCCGGGATGTCGGTCCCTCGCGCTTCCCGTCCCCCGCGGTGCTTGCTCGCCGGACTATGCAGAGCTGTGCAGCTCACCACTCTCCCTCACTACCTCGCTGTCAGATGATAATGCAAGTAAGGGAGCCGGTGTATGCATGCGTGAGGATGCAAACTTTATACCACCCGGATGAGTGATCCTGGGAGTTATGGTTGCGCTTGCTCTGCAAGTCACCGTTCCTGCTCCCGATGGTGTAGACGTCAGCGGCGCGGGTGGGAGACCATGTGAGCTGCAAGTGCACGGAGCTCGTGGGATGTGCATTGTGGAGTGTAATGCTCTTAGACCACGACGCGGGTGACAACCACCCGAGGCTATCGCTCGAAATCGCAACTGCCATCGCCATCAGAGCCATATGTCGCCAGCCATGAGGTGTGGGCCTGCCTGCCTGCCTGCCTGCCTGCCTGCCGTGTGCGACGGTATGTCATGCCGATTGAGGTGTAATCTAGGGTGCCCCGGCATGCATGCATGGGCTCGCGGAACTCATCGATCATGCCTCTGATCAGCTGCGGGGTCACCTGCCATCAGACCACGATCATGGATGCGATCAGACTTCACTACAGCAATACCTGATCGCTGCTAGTGTGGATGATATGACGTTCCATTCAGTGCAAGTGGGCACGGTGCACGGCGTCTGATAGCCAGCCACTACACTACTATTGCCAGCCACGAACGAATACCTTGAAAATCGAGGTTCAAGTGGCAATTGGGTGATCGGCGTAGCTTATCGCCATCGTTCAATGCGATAGTGGGCAAGAGCTATTCAGACAGATTACGACGCGTGCTCGTTGGCCCACGGTGCATGACCCAGTCGGGCATGCAGAGGAGAACGATGACAGAATCACGTACGACTCCCTTCCCACCCAGCAAGTATCGTTGGAAGGGCTCCGAGTCTACCCCCGCCGATCGGTCCGGCTAATGCCGTAAGTGCGCAATGTAGGAGCAAAGTACGCGATATCACCACTCCCACCCAGTCCCGTGGATCACCCGCTGGTATGCCATGCCATAGTCGGTCGGTCAGTTTCCAGCTAGCCAGCTACATCCTCCACTCCCGAGTACGAGTTCCTCTCCCGAGTACGAGTACGAGCACGAACGAGTACATGGACAGATGCAGTTCATCGCGCGTGCCACCGACACAGTCGGGCCGCAGCCTACAGATAGTTGGTGTATGTATGGATACAATGCAAGGTTCGAGTTCGTCGCATGGGGGTGCCGTCAGAGAGCCAGCTCCTGGCCTCCATGGCTTGTCGTAATAGTGTGTAGTTGTCAAATGTAGCGTTGTAGCGTTGTGGTTCCAAGTCCCACTCCCCGAGATCCCAAGAGAGAAATAAAAAATGCCAGGCCAGCCGAGTCGTCATCATTGCAGTCGCCGTCTAGGCGTGCGCGCGCTGTGGCAGGGGCTCATGCCGTTGCTGTAGCGGCTGGGGCCGAGTCGTCGCGCCGCCGGCCAAAGAGCCGCTTGACGATCGAGTCGCGCGCGTCCTTGGCCGCGGCGCCGGCGTTCGCGAGGAATGGTGGGAGGTCCTGGTCTGCGATCTGGACCACAGGCTCGCGAGTGATTGTCTTGGCTGCGACTGGCTTCTGCAGCGTTGCGCGGGTGATATGTGCTGGCGAGGGCGTGGGTGGGCTGTCCTGCGACCGGGGCGTAAGGGGACCTTCAGAACCCAGTGTCGACGACGAGTCGGAGCGGTCGAGGCCGGGCGCGACAACGATGTGGTTGTTGCCCATGTCGTAGTAGCGAGCGGCGGACTTGGCCGGCACCTCGGGCACGTTGGGGACGACGACGGGGCCGGAGGGGAGACGGGGCGTGACGGGCAGGCTGGTCGACTCGGGCGAGGGCGAAACGTCGAACGTGTAGCGGTGGAGGAAGTGCTCGGCACACTCGACGACGTCGTCCTCGGTGATGGCGAGGTTGTAGTCGAGGAGGTAGAGGAGCTGCTTCTCCATGAGGTTGACCTCGGCCTGCGAGAACATCTGCGCGTAGCGGCACCAGTGCTTGTTCTTGGGCGACGAGTCGTTGAGGTACTTTGCCGCGCAGATGAGTGTGGCCAGGAACACCCTGTGGCGGGTACATGGAAGGCCTGTGCGTTAGCTTGATTCGCGTGATCGGCAAGAAGAGTTGGGACAGGCAGACAGATTGGCGCGGGTGGGCGTGGCATGGAATGGCACGTCCCCGGCCGTCACTGTGCGCGTGTGTGCAAAAAAGGTAGTACTCACCCTTGGAGACACGAGGGAGACGGGTGCGCAGGCGCTCGAGGTAGACAAGAGTCGCGAGCAGGGTGGACACCTGCACGTTGGACTGCTCGCAGATGACAGAGATAAAGGTCGTGAGGGAGGGGAACGACGCGGCGCCGGACTGGATGACCTTGGGGTCGATCTCGGTCGAGTTGGCGATGACTGACGTAGTCGTGCGCGAGATGAACACTGGGGGTTAGCGCGGGTCGCGACGCAGTGCGATTTCTACTCACCAATCAACTCCTCAGTCACGTCTGAGCGGATGAACTCGAGCAGGCGTGGGTCGTGGTCGCCGCAGGGCTCCATGGACGCGGGGTGGATGCGGTCCTCGAACTCTGGCGACTGGGGGGTGAACCGCGGCGTGCCAGAGGGATACCTGGAGACGCTCGACGAGGACGCCGGGGAGACTGGTGAAGCGTACATAGCGTGTGGGGTTGGGTGAGTGTCGGTGCTGAAGCCGGGGAGAGAGGTGGTGTTGAGACGCGTTGGGATTACAAGATGGCTGGTGTGTGTCTATGTGTGGCAGGTGGTGGTGGTGTAGGGTGACGCGAATAGAGGATGCGAGAGGATAGACGAGATGAGTGAGAGAGAGATGGACAGAGGCGAGAGTGGGTCTGGACACGAAGAGTGGTGATGGAGGTGCGAGAGAGCAGATATGGATGCTCGATATATATTGCAAGATGCTGGATTCTTGACTCCTCCTACTGCTGGCTGGCTGGCTGGCACAAAGAAGGATGTCACGCGTATCGACGGGCTGGAATGACCCGCGGCAGAGCACCGGCGGCACTCGACTTCTTGGAATTGGCAGGTGGAATCAGAGGCCTTTGTCAGACCAGAGGACAAGCGCCAGCAGGTCAGTCGCGTCCAAGTTGCTCAGCAGAGATTTAGGCACAGAAGGCGCAAGGGAGCACTATCCAATCCCTTGCCCCGCGCCTGAAGCCAGAGTCTGCGCGCCCTCGGCCGCCGCCCGCCCGTCCACGCCTCGGACGGTCAAAGGAGGCGGGGGAGCAGAGGGAGCAGCAAAATAGCTGCATGCTTCATAGGTGTGCCAAAAGTCAGTGCCATTTACTCAGGGACGGGAGGCACCTGGTCCCATCGTGTCCCATTTTCCTAACGCTGCACTGGTACAGGGAGAGCCAGGTAGGGGCCCTTGTAGCGCCTGTAGGGTGACTGGAGGGGTCGTTGGCTGATGATGGAGGGAGGGAGTTGGGCGGCGCGCGTTCGTGTGCTGATCCCCTGGCTCTCGCTCTGGCTCTTCGGTCATACGTACTACGCAGGCGCCCGTTTTCTGGACCACCGGAGCCCAGTCCGAACCCCATCACGCCCCTCTCGCCCATCTCCATGTCATCGAAGGGCTCGAAAAAAAAACGGTAGAGAGCCAAAAACTCAAAGAAACGCGTGCCTTGCGAGGAGGGACATTGATAGGTGAGCTGCTGCGGAAATTGGTAGCCGGAGCACAGAGAGGAGCTGCTCGTGAGAGGTGCTCATCGCTCTGGCCCCGACATCCGGCGGCCAGATAACCTGAGTAACCTGACAAGCTCGACGCCAGTTCCCATGTCGGACATGAATGGGCTGAATAGTCAGTCAGTCATCTCCGCGGTAATAGCAGCAGGCAGTAGTAGCCGTAGTGGAGCAACAGTGGCAGTGGAGCAGCAGTACCGAATGGAGCAGCAGCAGCAGCAGCGGACATGGCGACTCAATGCAGATCTACAGTTGTGCAGCAACCCCCGACGGCCGTAGTGTGGTGTAACGCTTCACACCTGGTCGGCAACCCACACTACCCATTGAACGTTGCCCTCCGAGTAACTCAAGCGCTCGCTACGGAGGTATACTGAAAGCCTCAAACTCAGATACGACGACGACACTCCTGTCGCCATGCTGGACACATCGAATCTGGAACTCGGACAGCCCTTCTTCTACATGTGCTTTTCTGGTATGTCGGATGTCCAAAGCAGACGACGACGACGGTCAGCCTGCATCGGCCTGGCCACTGGCCACGGGCAACAGCAATGTCCAGAGTGCGAGCGAGCAGTGATGCGAGGAGCCCAACCGACGCACCGGAGCCAAACCATGTAGCAATGTCCCTCATTCCTCACTCGCAATGGGTCGTATGATAGACCCCATTAGAGTCAATAGACGTCTCCTGCGGTCGGTTGTCATCGCGTGATCTGCAACTACCGAAATTGGCCGAGGTTGCAAGACGGTTGCTTGCCGTCGCTGCAGCACCGAGCGCGGTTGTCAACGGATGTCAAGAGTAACAGTCGTGCTAGTCAATGCTTTGCCCGCATGCCGTTGTACACCGTGACTGCTCTCAGCCTATCGCTCTGGTCCAGACGATGAGCCGGGCTGCCGAGCAGCCGAGCAGTGGCCGCCCAGGGTGTTCAAAGTTGTATCCTTTCCTAGGATTCCACTGCTCGATGCATTTATCCTGCCACTAATCCTCACGTCACGGTCGTTGGTATGTCGGCATGTCGGCATATCGCTACTTCTATCTGGCGCTGACTGAACACAACCTCCCTCCCCTAAAACCCACTATTCCAACTAGAATGTCCTATTCTCCATAACGCGTTCTAAACCCCCCTCCTTTATTGAACTGAAATCCGCCTCGCCAGCTTAGTAATTGCTCGCATTTTGCATTGCGTGTCCCCCTCGAAACAGTCGTCCACGCCCCCTCTTTGCTGTTCTCGCGTAATGAATTGAAGACAAGGGGTGAGGGGGGTACGCGTCTGCGCCACCTTAATTCAGACGATGTGTCCGCCGCGGTGGATAGCAGCCATTCACAAACTGGTAGCACGGAATATACTCCGCAAAGCGCCTCTGAATTGAAACACAGCTGTGGCAGCGTGTTGCATAATCTTACTCCACAAGCCAGTCTAACTGCAGCATTAGCAGCATGCAGCTTCTACCCCTCGTACCCCTCTGCGTCTCCGCATCGACAGGATCGTTCTCGCCCCTGTGTGTGAGCTTCGCTTCGCTTCTTGTTGCCACTTATCGCCGTTACTCAGCCTCGGTAGCTGTCGTACGCCAGCAGCCAACGTTTCCAGACCGCATTCCCGCCACTGCCAAGTCGGCACCATCATAGAGTTCGTGGCGGTTGCTCGGATCGGGGCGCAGCGACACCGAGGTCGCGAGCGGTTCGGAACGGGCATCGCAGTGTAGCCTAAAGGCAGTCGCGATAGTCTGGCGCTGTCTCCGGCGCTCTGGAAAGTTGCTAACATCCGAGGAACATCCAGCATCCCTCGACCATCCCCAGCTCCAAGCTACCGAAAAATCCAGCCACCTCGGTGGGTACGAACGAGATTCAGCGGTCCCGCGGGCTGCGCTATCGGTTTTCCCACACTGGCGTGTCGAAACACGACATGTGGACGATCAATGCGGGCGCCACTCTTGGCCGTGGCCGTGGCCTAGACGCGGATGCAACTCGCGCACATTGATTGATGCACTGGAAGAACCGATGTGGAGTCGTGGCACGTAGATCATGCTGAATCTGGTGAGCTCCTCATGCAGTGCCCTCATGAAGAGGTGCACAGCGAAATGGGTCAGACAGGGTCTGCTTGGCGAGCGAGAGCGCGGTTGTCCACTCTTTTACTGCGAAACCCTGTGGCACGCTGCGTGAGTGGGTGGGTTTGAGTTGCTCGTAGTAGGGCGCATGCATTGTTCGTACAGGGCTCTCCCAGCCAGCGTCACTCGTTCTCCCTCTTCGTCCTCTCTATCCGCCTCGCTAGGTCAACAGAAAGCGGGGGTTAACCGCGACTTACCCCGACATGGCTGACGCCTCATTCACGACGCGAACGCGAGCAGAGTCTGTTCAGCGAATGCCCCAGACCTGGCGCCGGGTTTCCGCAGCGCCAGCTGGTCTCGAACTCTGACATCCATTACTTTCCGGTTGCGGGCTCTGAAACTCGTCCGCTGGCTCAGTAGCGGTACACTCTGCCTAGAAAGCATCGATTCCCACCCTAGTGGTAGCCCCGCATATCGCTGATCATCTGCTCCTGTTTAGAAGGACTACGAAGGCTGGCATGAAGATCATAAACCAAGCTAGCAGCGAGTAAAAGGGATATACGACTCTGGAAACAAGCTAGCAATGTAACGGTGCTGCGAGGCCACTCGAATATACAGTTTATAATGTTGTGTTATACGCATTACGAGATCGCAGAGCATGTGTCCAGCTCGGCACCGGACGGCAAGCGTCCATTCCACAATCTCTCACAGAGCCAGTCTTCGAACTTTCAGCGATCGGTGCCCGGTGCCCGGCAGCGAAGCGAGCGCGCATACAAGGTTTCGATCTTTGCCCAAGCTTACCAGGTTTTCGGAGCGGAGCAGGCAGGCCAATCGCAACCGTACAGCCTGTCTTCGCTGACTGATAGCTAACTAGGTTTGCGCCAGGACCATCTGACCCCAGATTTGCTCAGAGTCGCAGAGATCGACACCGAGCACACTCAACCAACTGCGTTGCTCTGCCTCGGTCGGATTCGGACGGACACCGACCTCAAAGGCACTGATAGTGGCTACCACCAAAAGGCACAAATGATCAGTGCAAGCTGTGACCTGGCTTCGGACTGCGATGGACGCTCGGGAATGATCTTGAGCCGGCGGAAGGGCTCGCTCGTCGTAGGCCCCAGAACAAGCTTTAGATGCGCGCTGCTATCTTCTTCATACGCCGTGCGCTTCTTGCCATTAGCCTTTCGTTCTTTCCTGCCTCCTCTTTGATTCTATTGACTCAGTAGCTAGCGAGGTGCCCCATTTATCCTCGGAAAATCACCTCTCAACTCTCGCCCCTCGGCAAGTAACGCTGCTGCAAGGATGCTCAACTAACCGAAACTGAAGCGCCTGACTGTGGTACGGGCATTTTACCACTTATGCGCACGCTACGAAGATGCGCAGGGTCTGTTGACCTGCAGCCGGGGTCTGCAGGTGCAAGTCTAGCAAGGACAATCGAAGAGGCACCTCGCACCTGGCTTAACCTCGGATGTGGTCTCCGACAAAGACGAGCAGATGACCTCTGCACGGAACGATATAGGCTTCACTTATCTTCGCGGAGAACATCGCGTGCTCGTCCGCAATGACCCCTTTGAGCTAGCATTTCTCACACTCTAGAGACGAGCATATCTCGAGCTGCCGAGGCTCGAGTTTCGGTCACCTCACATGCCCGCAGTACTATCGCATCGTTGAACTATCATGTATAACGCTCAGATATACCACGTCGTGGCAGCTTTCCGACACTTCCCACGGCTTACTCTTTCCGATTACTTCTCATCTCCGTCATCTCCGTCATCTCCGTTTCTCCATCTTCTAAAGCGTCTAGAGCAACAGGCACTGGGACGCACCCGATCCTTTGCTCCCGGCGGCGGCGGTGGCAGAAGCAGTGTCCTTGGGAGGCGCAGTAGCCGTCTCCTGTGGCGGGGCAGAGGCCGTCTCCTTGGGCGGGGCAAAAGCCATCTCCTTGGGCGGGGCAACAGCCTCAGCCTGAAGCTGGCTCTGGCCCCCGCTCGCCGCGGAGGAGGACGGAGCAATGGGGAGGGACTTCTGCGTATCACCCTTCCTGCTCCTCAGGCTGCCTAGGCCGACCTTGGCAGTCCCAGCTGCAGACAGTTCGATCGCTGCCTTCGTCTTCTCCGCGGCCGTGGCAGTAGAAGTGGCGGTTGTTGCGCTGGTCTGGCTCTGCTGGGCGTCCTTCGAGGAGGCAGAGGAGGTGCGCCCAGCCAGCATATCGGACTGCAGCTCTGCGACCGAGAGAGCACCCGTGGGCTTGGAAGCCTGCGAGGCGACGGCGGGGACAGCAGGGGCGAGTGGAGCAGCTGGGGCAGCGGGGGCGAGTGGGGCAGCTGGGGCAGCGGGAGCGACAGGTGCAGCGGCTACCGCAGGAGCAACGGGCGCTGGCGCAGCAGCAGGAGCAGCGGGGGCCGGAGTAAGGGCCGGGACAGCAGGGAGGACCTGCGCGATGGGCTTGGTCGGAATCGAGGCTGAGATGTACTCCTGAGCTACGCGCTCAGACTCGGTCGAGGCTGGCGCGGCCTTGACCTTCGAGGTGTCAGAGGCTGCGAGGGCAGGCTTACCGCTCGACGCGGTGGAGGTAGGCGCGGCGGCGGGTGTGGCAGTTGAGAAGACCTTGGCCTTGCAGGGTGAGGGGGCGGCGACGCTCTCTGAGGCAGGTGTGACTTCCAGAGTCGACTGCTTGAGAGCTGAGGCGTCGGCCTTCGCGCTCTGGAGAGTGGACTCGAGGGCGGACTGCTTGACCGGCGCCTGGGCTGTGATGGAGGCTGGGAGCCCGTCTTCGACTGGCTTCTTGATTGGGATGGGCTGGACCTTGGCGGCCTGAGTGGCCTGGGCGGACCTCAACTGGGCTGGCATCGTTATTCTGGTTTGAGTGGGATAGGCTGCTAGAGGCAGGGGTTGGGGATGTGAGTAAGGAGCTCATCGGGAAGGTCTTATACTCCTCGTTAGAGCTGTATCAGTCGTGTGAGCATGGAGGAGTCGATGCGCGAGAGAACGTGAGAGTGAGAGTGTCGGAGCGCGTGTGAGTGAGGTGTCTGTGAAATTGTCTGCGTGTAATATCTTCAACGCAGAGTGTGGCATTCCAGCTGCCACATAGCTGATAGGGCTCCTGGGTTGGACTCCTCGTCGCACACTGGACAGACGTAAAGGAAGAAGTGGGTGTGCACCTCAAAGAGCGTGCCCAGCCTCGGCCGACATTGCGAGGTCCCGACTGACGCCGATGTCGATGCGAACATCTTCTGATGGTCACCTGATGGCTGAGGTGATTGATGGACATGTGGGTGGAATGTGAACCGTGAAGCGACACTCGGCCAATGCGACGGGGAGCGAGCCTCTGTGTGCCGTGTGTCCATGCAGCATGGTTCGCACCAGGTCGTGGGCATAAGAGCAAGCCGATGGCACCCTTATCTCACCAGACAAAACCCATCTCGCAACGACTTCCACAACCACAGTCACAACTGAAACCCACCTCCATGGAGTCCACACGCACCGCCACGGTCACCGACGTTGCACCCTCGCACGACTGCGAGCCCTCGTCCCCTGTCGATGATGAGCCTATCCACCTGCACATCCCCGATGTCCCTCGTCCGGTCGTCAGGCGGCCCTCGCTCATTCGTCACCAGTAGCCAAGCGACCTCGAATGAACCACGGTCGTGAGCAATAACCAACACAAACAGAGAGCAGAGTCAGGGCAGGAATCAGAAGTGTCAGTAGAGCAGCGTGAGCCATGTAATGCGTGCATGCCGTGGCAACAGTATGCAATATGCCGTGCAGATTAACGCTTGACCCAGGCACGCTATTGTCAGCACTTCTCTTTTCTTCATCACTCACAGCCTTGCGCGCCTTGAGCAGGTTGGTCTTCTTACGCTCCACAACACGGGGGTCGCGGTACAGCGCGTTATCGTTGTAGAGAACATCACGGGCCTCTGGGTGGAGGCGGACGAGCGCGCGCGCAACAGCGAGCGAGATGGCCTGCGACTGGCCGCTGGAGCCGCCGCCGCGGACAAGCGCGAAGATGTTGTACGCGCCAAGCAGGCCAGTCACGCGCAGCGGGCGGAGGACAGTGTCGCGGTCGACGTGGCGGCCGAAATGTTGCGGCAGGGGGAGGTGGTTGACGAGCACCTGGGATGTGGGGACGGGAATCTCCTTTGCCGGTGCGGCATCCTCCTCTGCCTGTTCTGCCTCCTTCGCCTCGGCGGTCGCCTCAACCTCAGTCTTGGGCTCGAGGTACTCCGCCCCAACGGCAGAAGGAACAATCCACACCCGCGCGGAGCTCTCTTTCCTCTTGCCCACGGCGTATGCGCGGCCAAACTCATCGGTCGGCTGCTCCGCCTCGTTCGCCTTCTTCTCGCTCCGTGCGCTCTTGAGCTCGACCTGCTGCCTGGAAACATATGGCTGGGTCACGGCGTCAATCCGCTCCGCAACGTCGTAGCTTCCCGACATGATTGCGACCTGGCGCACATGCCCAAGCTTGTTGAGCACACCGGCTAGACGGTTGAGCTCAGCTGGCGTGGGGTTGGGCAGCTCCGTTGGTGCGCGCCACGAGACGTCGAGCGGCGGCGGGCGGGGGAAGCCAGACGGCAGTGGCCAGATGTACTGCTCGCGCAGGACACGCTCCGACTTGTGCATGACATCGTGGAGCGCGGAGATGGCGTCGTTGATCTGCGGGCGACCGGTGTAGAAGAATGGCGAGTCGGGACGCTGGGGACGCTCGAGCGGCTCAGCACCACCCCTGCGCTGCCCCGAGGGCCGGAAAGTCGACGCAGCACGGGAGCACGACGTGCTTGCTGCTGCGAGTGGGCGGGCCCGCAATGCCTGCAGCTTGAGGCCGGTACGGAGCGACATGGTGGTTGGGAGTGATGCTGTGGTGGTTGTTCGGACTTTTGTCAAGAGACGGAGACGGCAGGGCAGGAGGGAGATTTCGGTGAGATGGATGACACGTCATTGAATTGATAATGGTGCCGATTGCGATATGTTGACATATGACATCGAGACGGGTTGGATGCTGGAATCGATGCATTCGACTTTATCAAGCATGGAGCCCATCGACCAGCGGATAGAGGCAAAGCTGCGTGCCAACTTGGCCGTGGAGTATCTTGTGAGTTGTGGGGGACATGTCGACAAGGACGGTGTAGCTCGATACATTCCTGGCACTCGTGAGACCGACCACCGCTGACATTAGGAAATCGTCGACACGTCTGGCAACTGCGGCTCGTCATTCGCGCTCGTGATCGTCTCGCCCGACTTTGCACGCAAGATGACCCTCGCACGGCACAAGATGAGTACGTCTCAGTCGACGGCCGTAACTGACATCAGTCAACCAGATTCTGGCAGATGAGATCGGCGAGCTGCACGCCTTTTCTCAGGTTTGTGAAGCAGCACGCGACCTCGACTGATGGCAGAAAACACTCACGCCCGAGCAGTGGGCCAAGGAGCAGGGAAAGTAGTCTAGATCCACGTTGTATTACTAGCATGGCACTGCATGGTGTAATGATGTACTGATACATATGAGATGAGATGACAACTACGAGATACGCGACGTGACAACGCTGAGAGACCAGCTGACAGTGTGTGGCAAGTGGATGGCAGTCTACTCTCGCCGCCGCCGCTTCCTCTCCTCGTCGTACTTGAGCCGCATGGTCCTGTCCACCACCTGGACGAAGTACCGCCCGCTGTCGGCCTTCCAGGAAACCCAGTCGGCGTAGTATGGGTGCGATGTCGAGCGGAGGATGGCTGCGAACGAGTCACACTGGAATTAGCCACGTCCCTGCGTTGGTACACTCACGTTCGCTTCGTTCAGTCTGAAGCCCTCGTGCACGAATGGCTTGAGCGACACAATGATAGCGCCGTCCTTCAGGTCCAGGAACAGGTGCGTGAGCTCTATGTTCAACGACGAGGGGAACACCTCGTTGTTGACGAGCACGACATCTGCCTGCGCCAGACGACGCCCCACCTGCGGGTGGTAGCGGAAGTCGCCTTCGTGCACTTCGCCGTCGATGTTGCCGGCAAGGCACCACATCGCCCAGCGCCGCTGGCTCTCGCGGAGCTGGAGTCGCGCACAACGCGCAGGCACAGGCAGGAGCTCGAAGCCGTACGCCGTACACCCGGTTTGCAGCGCAGCCTGTACAACACAGTTGCCCACCCCACTGCCGAGGTCGACGAAGACCGAGTCTGGCCCGAGACCAGTCTGCGCGATGATCTTGCTCATGAAGTTGTGCCGCAGCTCGCCGTAGGCGTCCTCCTTCTCGCTGATGGCAGCGGCGACCTCGTCAGGATGCTTTGGGTGGTGCTCCAGCTGGTCTGAAAAAGGCGCAATGACACGGGAGTACGCCTGGTCATTGACAAAGTCGACAAGCGCAGACCAGTCGAGACGCGACATGCGGCTCTCCGTGCTGAGCAACCAAGCAGCCATGCTCCCGTCCTCCTGTATGTCGGCCAGGGCGGCATTCAACCGCTTCACGGCCTTCAGTAGTCCGGGGCCATCGCGGCGGTTCGGAGCCAGTGCTCGTCGCAGGGCGTCGCCGATCGTCTCTTGGTGCGTCGGTGGTGCTGGTGAGGCGTTGTCGGGTGGCGGGGTGGACAGCGCCGGCGTCTGCATGCGCGACGGCACTGTCGACTCCATCTCCCCGCTCGCCTCTAATGATCCAAAGATATGCGCATGCGATGGTGGAATGTAATCTGCGATCAGTGAAGCCTCATCGTCTCACTCACGCTTGAGCATTAGCCGGAGGGCGTTTCGAAGCTCGCTTATGGGGTTGTACTCCCGCGGAGACGTCGGCGTAAGCAGCACGAAGCTGCTGTCAGCGTGATCAGACCGCTTTGCTCACTGTTCCTTCGCTCCAGATGGATACCGCAGCTCGACGCTGGGCAATGGCTCGGCGTTCTCGAACCCTTCCTGCGGGAAGTCTGCGATCAGTCCGTACTCTGTCCAGTACACCCACATGCAAGGTATTTGTCTCGTCCGCCAGCCTCCTTCTGCTTGCTCCCTCCCGCCCACCCATTCACTGTTCCCCTCACAGCCTCCTCGCACGTCACAAAGCCAGCATACCCGCGCCCCCACTCGCCGCGCTCGTCACACAGCGCCGGGCAGAACACTGTCCTCCCGACATCCTCGTCCCCCAGATCCGGCGTCGTAGTACTAGTAGCAGCCGCCACCCGCCTCCGCTTGGGCGTCACTGCGTCGTCGCTGCTCTCGCTGTCCGACGGCGGGAGCACGCGCTGCGGCGAGATGACCTTCCGCCGCCGAGGCGACGCAGTTCCAGACACGGGTGTGCCGCTGCTACTGCTTGCATGCCTGGGCTTGGGTCTTGGGCTCGCGCCGGTGCCAGTATTGCGGGAGGGCGTGCGCAGCGAGTCCCCATTGGCACTGGGGCTCGAGCTCGGGCCCGTCTTCTGCAGGCGCGCGACGGCGGGTGATTGCGAGCCGCCGGGGCGGACGATGACCTTTTTCTTGACTGTGACGGTGGAGACCTGGGCCGGGCGCACGGGCTTGGCATTGCCGAAAAACGACTGCATTGGACAGTCGTGGGTCTGCCTGGCGAGCCTGGCGGGGTGCGACTTTATAGATGGAAGCAAGTGATGATGGCGGTGATGGAGATGATGGTGACTAAATAATTGTTGACAGGATGAAAGACGAGGCGTATACTCAGGGAGGAGGCAATGAAAAGAAGGTCCGCCGCGGGAAAATCCCGGGTGAACCGATTAGTCACTCGACCAGGTCAGTCCACTTTCTTGCCACTGAAACTGCAATATCAATATGGACAAGCGCAACTGCTGACTGCTAACGCACTCGCGACGAGTACTATGTAACCCCTATGCATCAAGCCCCTTCCCTACGGAGGCCGTTGCCCCAGCCCGTTCTCCTCTCCGCGTCGTCGCGCGGCCCTCGTGGCTCGCGAAAGTGTCCCCTCTCGTGTGGGGCATGCTGACGGTCGTGGTGCTGGTGCTGATGTTGATGCTGGTGCTGGTGCCTGGCCTGGCCGAAGCCTTGGCCGTATTCGCGCTCGCGATGTGTGTGGGCCCCATGTGTGCCGTGCGCATGGTAGCCATGCGCATGGTGGTGTCCGCCACCAATGGGCTCCTGGGCGCCTGCGCCGTCGACCTGCTTGTCCTTGAGCGACGACGCGGCATCCAGAAGTGCCTTGTTGGAGCGGTACTCGCACTGCGTCGTTGGAGGCAGGTTAAGCAGCGACAAGATCTTCTCTCGCAATGCGCCGGATCGGACGCCCTCTCCCTCCTCTTCGACCCAGACGCTCATAATGTCCTCGGTTTGGCGCACGCTCAGAACGCAGCCGACGACGTTGTCGGCCTCGTCAAATTGGTCGCCGATGAGGGCGAACAGGAGAGACTCGTACAGCACCGGGGTGATGGGGTGCAGCAACCGGATGGTGAACTTGCCACCGCTGAGGTTAGTGACCTGCCCTGACACCGTGCTCACTTGGCCATCTCCTCCCAGATTCCTGGACGCTGGATGCGGCTTGCAAAGCACAAGACGTCTGTCACAGGGGTGAGCTCGGATGGGGATGTGATGTGGGCATAGAGGTGGAGGAAGGATTCGATCTGCAATTAGCTGTGAACTTCTGAGGAAGCCATGAGGCAGCAGTAAGCCAATGAGGCTGAGCGCACTCACCGATCCGAACGTCGCGACCTTGCGGATCTCCTTCTCGTAGTCGACCTTGGTATTAGGTGGGCGGTAGACGTAAGAGATGGACCAACTGTCGTCAGCAAGAAGCAGCAGGGCATAGCAACACGCACTCCTGGCGCAGTGGGTGGCGGCTAGTAGTCGTCCTCGACTGTGGTGGGGCAGGCTTGTTCTCCACCTTGAGGGAGAGGCGGGATGACCCAGAGAGCGAGGTCGTCCTCCGTGCCGCGGGCGGGGCAGCAGCCATGTCGAAGCGAGAGTGTCGGTGGAAGGAGGTTTAAGGTGGGTTTATGGTCGCACAGCGAGATCGAACGAGATAAAGTGGCGGCAGACGGCGGCGTGTATGGCAACGTGGGGTAACGGGTATAGGAGAACAAGCAAGAGTGTCGAGTCGAGGATATCAGAAATGTCAAAGATGTCGAAGACTCTCTGCCCTCGGCGTCGAGCTCGAGAGCACGAAAACGCTGGCTGGGAAATTCTGGCGCCTATTTCCGGGTGCCATAATGGAGATTAGGCGTGCGGTGAGCTCGCTCTGCGCCTATTTTCCACCGCCCCACTCTATTCTGGGCTGCGGGCGCGTGACGTCACCCCTACCCCCGCGAGGTGCCCATCGAAGGCACGCAGAAATCAACACCACCACTTCCCAGACGTCGCGAGCTAAGCTCTACGACTACTTTTTCCATCGTCACGCATCCCCTTCGTCTCTCAACACATATCTCCTCTACAGCATCTCTTACTATGGTCCCTACCTMCCCCCCCGCCGCTGCTCCCCACCCCGGGCCACACGTCGTCGAGCAGCCATCGGCCAAGAAGGGCATGAGTGAGTGATCAGCCGCGAGAAACGAGAAAGCACGCGAGCTACAACCTATACCCGCGACAGTGGAGCGCGTATCGGCCGCGACCACCAAACTTCGTCTCAAAGAGTTTCACTGACATCCAGACATGCAGCCCGCCGTCGAGAGCACACAGGAGCAGCAAAACGAGAACAACGTCCTCCGCCTCCGCGGTGGATGCCCTGGTCACCTCTGCGGCCTCCCTATCCTCCCATGCCGGTGAGTACTCGACCAGCCGCCAGACCTATCTGACGCCAGTGTCAACATCTGTATCTTCCCTATCCCGTGCTGCTAGACGATCGACGAGACGGTTCACGCGTATTCACGAGCATATAGCTGAACATTGTATCCCACACCATGTATAGTTTTCGACCTCGCAGGCGGTGCGTTCTAGCCTACCCTGACCGCGGGGTTCTCTAAACACCATGTTGATAGGCGCCGGACAGGAACCAGCCGCGACTGCCCCTCTTACAGCCCAAATCAACGAGCAACAAGTGGAGATGCAGCGAGAGTGTTCGGCACATCAGAAGCCACGTCAAGATGGGGCTCACGACTAGCCTGCGCGCACCTTGCTGATCGTTGAGATGATGTACAATGCATGCGCGGTCTGGTTATCACTGGTCCACAGCAGTGCCCATCTGGAATGTGCCCACTGCCAGGCGTGACCGACTATCCTCTCCTCCCAGGAGGCGGCGGCGGCGGCAATGAGAACAGTCCACTGCCTCCACCTGCGCTCGAACCCGATCCAGAGCTCGCGCTGCTCGACGGCTTCCGCGCCTCCCTTCCTGGCAGCTTGATGCTGAACGTCTGCCCATCCTTCAAGCTGTAGTCCTTGGGCGGCGCCTTGGGCTTCTCCGGCTCGTCCTTCTCCTCTGGCTGGGTAGCCCTCTTGGCAACAGACTGCAGTGCGACCTGCCGTCAGCTCATCATCCAACTCCTCATCGCTCACCTGGAAGTCGAACGACTCCGAGCGCTCGAGGAAACCCATGCCAATGTACGCGCGCTTCCCTCCATCACCCTCGACGCGAAGGACAAAGTATCGCGACGAGTCGAGGACCGGCTCAACCTGCGTCCATGGGGTTTGGTACGTGGTCTGCGCGAAGAGCTCTCCAGTGTTCGGGTCCTGCCGTTAGCACAGCACATAGCTCCCACCCTACCTCAAGCTTAATGTCGCACCGGTCCCCAATCTCGAGCACCCGCAGACGCCCCTTCCAGAGGAACTTCTCGACATCCCACTCAGCAGCCTTGTAGCCCTGGGCAGAGGTTCGTGGGGGTACCTGGTACACTGATATCAGCCGCCATCCTCAAGCCGCCCTCGGAGCACCACACGCACCCATGACCTCGCGGGCCACAAAGAGGACAGACTGGATCTCGTCGGTAAGCTCGTCCATGTTGTTCGTCGATGCCAAACTGGAGTGCACAATGCGACACTCTCTACATGGGCATGCGGCTGGCATTCATCCGGGGCTTGGGCTGAACTACTCTCTTGGCGACGAGTTTCAGCTTACGTAACACTCCTGCCGCGTCGCGTGCGGTGGAGGTCCCCGGAGCGCGCCGAGCGACTGGGCAGTCCTGTCGTTCAGCCAGGTCAATCAGTCGAGCGATCGCAACCTCCCGCGAGTCGAAACTCTGATGTCGTGGTCCGTTACTCTTCCACAACGTGTGCGCCGTGCTTCTTGAATCTAGCCCAGTCCGCCCAGCCGCTCAGGCTGCCTTCTTGAACCGACGATGAGGCTCGCTCTGCCGCCGTTGCCGGCCCTCTTCGCCTTACTAGCCTTCTGCTCGCTAGCAGCTGCGCTCACCACGCCACAACTACGCGACCGCTCGATCTACCAGGTCCTTACGGACCGCTTCGCACGGCCAGATGGGCGCTCTGACATCTACTGCGAGCCGGGAGAAAGAGTCCACTGCGGAGGAGGATGGCGCGGCATCGAAATGCAGCTCGATTACATCCAGGGGATGGGCTTTGATACTGGTAGGGAGCTCGCTGTGGACATGCTAACCTGCAGTTTGGATTAGCCCCATTGTCGCCAACATTCCAGGAATAGCGGACGGCTCGGAGAGCTACCATGGTGAGATGGAGGTCACAGGGCGCTGGCTGACGGCAGGGTACTGGGCGTCGAACATGTGGGGTGTGTAGTGTGTATGTGGCGCCACTGATGCCAGAACTCAACTCGCGCTTCGGCAGGCCAGAGGACCTCATGTCGCTCTCCAATGCGCTGCATGCCCGGGGGATGTTCTTGATGGTCGACGTGGTGGGTACAAGCTGTCGGTGGCAATGCTGATCGTGCAGGTCGCGAACCACGTTGGCACGTATGATGTGCAGTCCTTCCGCCCAGGGGAGCTATACGGCCCCTTCAAGAGTCCCGAGCACTTCCATGGTTACTGCAAGCCGTCAGACTGGGCGAACCAGATGCAGATCGAGCAATGTAAGAAGAGGTATGATTCAGTTCGCTGACGCCAGGCTGGCTTTCTGAAAGTATGCCCGATCTGAACACGGAGTCGCCCACAGTTGTGGCAATGCTGCACGAGTGGATCTCCCACCTCGTGCGCTCATTCCACATCGACGCGATACGTGTCGATACAGTCAAGCACGTCCGCAGGGAGTTCTGGCCGGGCTTTGTACGCGCAGCAGGCGTCGCGGCAGTCGGCGAGGTGCTCAATGGAGGTGAGGCCGCTTCAGTTGATCTTGGCTGACCCCAGACCCCGTGTATCTCAAACCATACCAGGAACAAAGCATCGGCAGTCTCCTAGACTACGCGACATTCTACCATCTTCAGTGAGACGCGTCGCTGACACTGCTGACCACAGCCGCGCTTTCGCTCGCACGACAACACCGATCGACGAGCTCACGAGCATGATCACACGAGTGCACCGCGCGTTGCCCGATCCGACGCTCCTTGGGTCGTTCCTTGACAACCACGACGAACCACGCCTCGCGTCGACTGTGCGCGATCCTGCTCTCTTGAAGAACGCCGCGACCTACCCACTTGTCAACGACGGTTTCCCCATCGTGTATCAAGGCACAGAGCACGTGAGTTACGCCCCCAGCACGCGGTGACTAACCTGCAGAGCCTCACCGGCGGAGCTGACCCTATGAATCGCGAAGCCATCTGGCTGTATGGCTACGCCCCTACAAAGATGTACACTGTCTTCTCGCGACTCAACTATGCTCGCCGCATGGCGCGACAGGCGCCAAACTTCCACTCCCTCCTCAGCCACCACAAACTGGACTCGCACTCAGTCGCCATCACCAAGGCGCCACTCGTGTCTATCCTCACAAACGCAGGCTCCGGCTCCCCGCCGATAGTGTACTACCTGCCCCAGTCGGCGACGAGCTACGCACCACGCATGCCTGTCGTCGACGCGCTCACTGGCCAAATATACGCCACGGATCCGAACGGCGGGCTTGCCGTTACCATCGTGTCGGGCGAGCCGCGCGTCTTCCTCCCCCTTGTGGTCTGGGAGGGACGACAGGGAGCCTGGCAGGCAGCTCCCCAACGGCAGCCGCAGCCTGCAGCAATTCAGTCTCCCGGACGGAAACCGAAAACCCCTGGGTCCGGGACTCACAGTCGCACCTCGAGCGGAGGTAAGGGCTCGAAGATGGGCTGGTTCAGTCGAAATAAGTAGAACTGGATATTGTAGACATACATCAATATAGAGGGCCAGCGGGCCTGGCTCACCATAGGATTTGAATAGTTCTCCGCACTGTGCTATACTGTCATGTTTGCATGCTTGTTATGTCATTTGTCTCTGCTATATCGCAGGCTTGCGCTTACTTCTTCTTCGCGGCGGTGAGCTCGTTGAACGCCCAGAGGCCGGAGAGCGCAGCACCAGGTCCTGCGACGATTGTGAACATGAGGAAGAAGAGCACCTGCCCCAGCCCGCCGGAGCCGACCGAGATGACAGCGCTAGCGAGCGCGAGTGTGGTGAACAGGCAGTCCGCGGAGAACAGCGCGTGGCCTGCCTGGCCGAGGTCGAGGCCCTGGTAAGACGGGAGGAAGGCTTTCCTCAGCCCGGGGAGGCCGCCACGGATGCCCTTGAGGGTGTCGATGTGGAGCTTGAAGCTGATGATGATGAAGATAAGCGCCGAGACAAAGATTGGCAGCTTGGACGAGCGAGGGCTGAGCTTGGTGAAGACTGGGGCGAGGACGAGCGCAATGATGACCATGTAGACCGGGAAGGGTTGCCAGATCGCCAAGGGGGTGTAGCCCCACCCCGAGCGCTCGACCCAGAGCGAGGGAACGATCATGCCGAGAATCGTCGCGACGAGCGCGGTCCAGCCGTACTCTGCGGGAGGGCGGATGGGCGCGCCTGCGGGCGTAGTGGCAGAGTAGAGGGTGTAGAAAAGTGGCGTGGCCACACCGGCGGCGATTACTTGTCCGACGAGGAGGAAGGGCATGGCCAGCACGCGGGCGAGGCCTCGCGAACCGGGTCGGAGCGAGTCGTACAGCATAATGAAGCAGGTGGGGATGAAGACGGAGGTGAAGACGTTCAGCAGGGGGCCAGAGTACGGCGCCTCGCGGATCTTGATGAAGACCGTGTTCACCATGCACGTCAGGCGGTTGAACGTCTCGGGCATGGAGTTGTAGCGGGTCGCAAAAGACTGGGAGTAGCAGTCCTCGCCCTTGGGGACGTTCTCGAACGCTGGTGCTCTCAGAACTACCGTCAGCACGAGCGTTAAAGCCTCAGCTCACTCTTGCCATGGATGATGGCGATGGCAGCCACCGAGACGGCTGCAAAGTAGAGGGTCTTCGGCATCGATGGCATGGTGAGTATGAGTGAGTGGATGAAGAGAAATGAGAGAGAACACGGCTATGACTTCTGGCTATAGACGACGTGATAGCCAGCTGCTCGTATGGAACAAGACTAACTGTCGCGGTGTCTCGTCATGCCCGCGAGCTCTCCGGACAACAACATCACCGGGACGCGTCCGCCAAAGGCGGAGGCGGAGTGGAGATGGTCCTGCGGGGGACACTGAGCCCGTGACAGCCGGTGGGCCGTTTCAGCTGTCGATTGCTGGCAGCGGCGAGCAGGGACTCGGTCTGCTACATCCTGCTTATGCGGGAGCTAGGACTGGCTATATGCAGAGTGGAGGCGTTTGCGACGTGGACCAGCATGACGAGGCGAGAGGGGATGAGATTGTTGAAACGGGACAGGCAAGGAAAATACCAGGAAATCGCGAAAATGCGTCGTGCTGAAACAAGTTGCATTCGAGTACTACTACTGACTGAGAACATCTCTTACGACTGCCGCCTACCCAAATACAACGTTTGCGATCCTGCCTGCCCTGGTCTTTGCCTTCTCCTCCTTGACGATGTCGCTCGGGTCGATCTGGTGCGAGTCCAAGTCGGCATCCTTGGCGCGGACGAACTGATATCAGCGGTGACTAATGGCGACGATTGATCTGTCTACTCACCTTTGTGCGCTTGATGAGCTTGTAGGCACAGAACGGAACGATGTACACAAGGAAGCCTACTATGAGCCACGGAGATGACCTCTTACTCACTGACGTAGGACGCGACAAAGTCCGATCCATTCCAATTGCCCTTCATGAAGACTGGGAAGCCCTTGAAGACACAGATGATGAGAGAGAAGATCGTCGCAGTCCATGCCGCGTACGGCTGCAGGCGTGAACGCCAGTGCAAGTCGCGGCGCGAGCGCCCCTGCGCCTTCATTGCGGCATGGAAGCGAATGTATGTGATACAGAGCATGGCTGAGGTGAGATATTTTCGTGTGAGGGCGACGTACACCAGTTGAGGAGGACGTTGAGGGAGATGATCTTTTGGAGCCAATCGAACGCCTGTGTGGCGCCGCCAGAGCCACAGCCTAGGTGTCAGCGGGGTCGATTCGTCTTTGTCTGTTTGATTACGAACTGAGGTAGGCCAAGAGAGCGATGGGCATAGACGCTAGAACAGCGTAGACGGGTACGCCTTGTTTCGTCGTGCGCGCCAGGATCTGGGGGGCTTGTCGGTGAAGAGCTAGCGCGCGCAGGGTGCGGGTCCCGATGTACATGTACGTATTACCTGCGGACCATGCACTTGTGATAATCGCGGCATTGACGATGGACGGCAGCACCTTGATACCTGCAGTCTTGATCGCGATGACCCAAGGCGATGAGGCAGCATTACCGATACCATTAACGAGGTCGGGGTGGTTGTACGGTACGCTGTAGGTGAGTACGAGTGTGAGCGACTGCGGTAACGTACATCATGCCCACAAGCAGGGCTCCACCAATGTCTGTCCGTTAGTTGCTTGATGGTCCCCACGACCTACAGAAGAACAGCACGCGGTAGATGAACAACTTGACGTTGCGAGGGATCTGCTTGTTGGGGTCCTTGGCCTCCGCGCCCGCCAACACGATGACCTCAGTACCGCCGTACGAGAAGGCGGACATCGAGAGCGTTTGGAAGAGCGCCAAGAAGCGACCGAGATCGCCATCAACGCCCGGGAAAGTGGTCATGGCGCCGGGGTTGCGCCAGTACTCGAACCCGCGACGGTGCTTGTCTGGCGCACCGCCGAGGGTAATGACTAAGCTGCAGATGAAGAGGCTGGCGTCAGTACAGCACAGGATTTTTTTTTTTCATTTGCATAAGGCCAAGCGACTCTTACCCGATTAGTGTAATGACCTTCAACGACGCAGTAGCAAACTCTGCCTCTCCGTAGAATCGAACTGGAAGGAAGTTGAACCCGAAGATGGCAACGAGGCCAATGGTGATCCAAATCGCGGCGTTGAGGTCGGTCCAGTAGCTGACAAGCACAGCCACGGCAACGACTTCGACTGCCACACTGATGATGCCATTGTACCAGTCTGCGATCAGCTCGATGTTCTACTCTTTGGACCGCACATGTCCAGCCAACCGTGAAGCCCAAAGCCTCATCAACAAATCTCGTGGCGTAGCCGGGGAACGAGGCGTCAACAGGGTACTGTTGTGAGATCATGCGCGTGTCAACTGCCTACCTGCGTCACGATCTCGCCCATCGAGTTCATCTTTTCGTCAGCCGGTACAGAGCGCTTGACCCACCACACACCACACATTGGCACCAGTGAGTGCGAAGGAGATAAGCAGTCCAAGCGGGCCCGAATTAGCCAGCGATTGACCAATACCGACGAAGAGACTGCTGTAAGCGCCACTGTCGTTACCGCACCCACCCGACACCGATGCCACCTCCGAAGCCGATCCAGGTAATGTGCCGAGAAGACAATCCTCGCTTCAGTCCGGGCCCTCGAGACGCTGCGTGTCAGCAACAGCGTCCACCGACCCATGCTTACGGTCCACCGGGGCTCCATTCTCGGGGTCCTCGACCTCCTTCACCGCATGGACGGCAATCGCGGAAGGGTCGTAGCCTAGGTCCTTCTTGTCTTCTGTGTATGCTGACATGAGTGTCAATTGCTGTAGACGACGGCGCGCTGCATCTGCACCTGGGACCTAGAGTATATATGCCCTTGTATACATGACTAGCAGTTGACGGCCGCTACGCGGCCGTTTAGAGTAGCTACACGGAATCAAAGACGTGCGGGTGATTCTATGCATCTCTACGCACCTACTGAGCTATTTTATGCAGGTTCTACGGTGCATGCAGGCTCGAAAACAGCCAAAGTATGCTCAAAAAGCAGTTGAGATTGGCTTTTTTTGATTTAAATTAGCGCAATATTCAAAACCCCCACCATAGAAAAGTATTTTTTATTTTTGTCAATTAATTTCCGGGAATGGGA
>BCJH01000036.1:43934-145978 GCA_001600275.1 Cutaneotrichosporon curvatum | reverse complement strand
GGGGGAAGGCGAGGAAGGTAGAACCGAGGAAGGCGAGGAAGGTGAAAGTGAGGAAGGCGAGAAACGGGGAAGAGGGGGCATGCAGCAGAATGCAGATCGTGCAGATTGATGCCAAAGGCGGTGAGAATGCCAGTGCCAGTGATAGTGACAGTGCTGCTGCGGAAAAGAAACAAGACGATGATCAAAGCGTTGTTGTACTGGAGCTAGATACTCACGGGAGTGGCAACGGTGAGAGCCTGGACGCCCGAGGCGGCGAGAGCAAGGAGAGCGACGAAGACCTTGAACATTGTTGTGGATGTTGTGAAGAAAGAAGAAGATGGAGAGGGAAAGGTGGATAAAAGAGTAAGAGAGATGGAGAGATGAAGAGAGAGAGAGAGAAGATGGGTTTGGGTTGTGTGGTGTGAGATGGGAGGAAGGGGAGAGGGCCCGGAGGGGCCGGGGGAAGGAAGGTAGATATGGGCTTCTCTCTCTCTCTCTCACTGGGTGGGACGAGGGGGGGCGGCCGACGGGCGGGGGCAAGGAATCGAGGCCGGGCAGGGAAAGGACACGTCTAGAAAGTGCGCGCGTCAGGAAGGGGAAGGGAAGGGACACACTCACAGCCACAGTCAGCCAGTGCCAGTAAGAGGAAAATGAGCATTCTCTCTCTCTGTGTAAGAGACCGCCCCACGCGCCCCTGTCGCGCCCCGATGCCCCCCGCCTGCCCGTCCGCGTCCGTCCGTTGGCGTTCACTCGTGTTCACTCGAGTACTTTCACTGCGCTGCCTTCTGGCTGGGCTCGTTTCGTTCCTGCAATTCGGTTTCCTCGTTCTCCCCTGGTTGGAGCGAGCAATCGCATGCGCACGCCCTCTGTTTCTGTCTGTCTATCTGCTGTGTGCGAGTGTGTGTGTCTGTGTCCTCTGTTTCTCTCTCTCTGCATGCATGCTACATCGCAGCATAGCCCTCCCCCCTCTGCGCAGTACATGCTATTCATCCTCCTCCCTCTCCCTCTCCTCTCTCTCCCACACACATGGATCGAGGCGTTGTTGGCGTGTTGGCTTACTCTGAGCATCCAAAGGAGCCATCACGCTCGCTCTGTTACGCGACGGTCTGAATGGCAGCCCCCACTTGCACCAATGGCAGATCGTCCAGCACCGCCTTGTGTTTTGGCGCACGCGTCCAAAACGGTCGCGCGCCGCGCGCCGCACGCGCCCTTTGCTTCCTTTCATCTCAGGCAGCCCAGGTATTTCAGGGCACGGTATAAGGAAAAAAAGTTGGTTTGAAAAATCGACTACGCCTGCCTTTGGGTGCCACCGAGCAGTGAGCACCGAGCATCCGTGGGATCCACCCGCCGCCGCCGAGAAGGCCGGGCCCCGTCTCATGTCCTTACTGCGCAGTCGTCTGCTCGAGCGAGCGAGCGATGCAACGGGTCACTCTGGGCTGTGACAGACGACAGACAATGCATTCTCTCTCTCTGCAGCTCTCTGCATGCATAGCAGCCAGCCGAGCAGACAGCCACAGCACATCCCACTCGCTCTCACGACGACTGTGCATGACCGCATTTGTATGTAACACCGCGAGACTAATCCTCGCCAAGCCGGGTTTTGTATTCTTCCTCCCACAACACTCCATTCTCCACACTCGATGTCATCATCGTGTGTCATCCATCGTTTGCATCGTGCATCGTGCTCCTGGCTCCTGTTTCCTGTATCCTGCATCCTATCCTGCTCCCCGCATCGTCTACGGTCACGGTTATGCACCTGTCCCAACCTTTGACCCTGGCCTAATTTCGCATATCGCTCGCTCGCATAATTCGCATTGCGCTGTTATTCTATTTGCCTGCTTGCTTACTGGCTATTTGCTTATAGCTTACTCGCGCAATCCCCGGCCAATGGCCATGCGGCCGTCCACCGTGTGTACACATCCAGATGAGCTCTAGAGCTCTAGATCAGCTCGCTCGATGGATGTTTGCGTCCGAACATCGGCACTAGCTAGGCCATTGCATGCGTAGACTCTTCCCGGTGCCCGGTGGACTGGACTGGGCTCGCGATCGCACCTGGCCAATCTGCAATCTGCAATCCAATCTGCCACTCGGCTGCCTAACGAGTAAACGAATGATTATGCTCATAGCTCATAGTAGCTCTGCGCTACGGCAATACACGGGTCGGGCGAGTTTGGTAGGGTTGGGGTAGATTGTGCATGCGCCATTCATTCAGCCGGACACGAGAGCGCGATAAGCTCGCGCATCGCGCATCGCTTGTGACTCGACTAGCTCGACCAGGGCTGGATCATGAGAAGAAGGAAGGAAGGTAGGAAGGTAG
Organism: Cutaneotrichosporon curvatum; assembly: GCA_001600275.1. NCBI lineage: Eukaryota > Fungi > Basidiomycota > Tremellomycetes > Trichosporonales > Trichosporonaceae > Cutaneotrichosporon > Cutaneotrichosporon curvatum. The sequence continues at coordinate 143,682 of BCJH01000036.1, read as the reverse complement.
GAAGGTTGCTCAGCCGACTCGTCGGTGTGAGCAGGCCTCTCATCTCACAGCCGAGAGCCAAGTCCAGCCCAGCCGATCCATATCAGATAGCGCACGTAGCGCATGTGCAGCGCAGTCCGCCCAGCTGCCCAGCTGCCCAGCCCAGCCCATCGCGCACGACAGGGCTACCAGCTACCGGGCCGCGGGCTACTGCCACATGCTCATGCACATGCTCATGGACATGCACATGCACATGCCACTCCGCGCAGCACACATACAGAAGTCCAAGCCAAGCTGTGCAACATCTTGCATCTCGGCCTCTCGGGCAGCGGGCAGCGGGCAGACCTCGGGCAATGAACAATGGACGCGGACGCGTGATACACCGTGGGAGTGAGAACCGTCGCCCGGTCGCGCTCGCGTTCTGCCACGACACGACACAATGTACATAGAGAGTGCAATTCAGTGTCAGTGTCGAATGTGAGAGGGCGCAACGCGCAACGCGTTTGCATGGCGTGTCAGTGTCAGATAGTCGAATGTCAAAGGCAGTGAGGAGACATCACGGAGTTTCCGGGAGCACGGGGCACGGGCACAGAGCACAGAGTATACCAGAGTGGACTGTCTGTTCTGTCGTTGTTGTGTGTGTGTGACTGACCGACAGTGACCGTGACCACTACTACTGGCGAGGGATGAAACGACCTTCAGGCCTCGGGCGGGTTGCCCTGCCCTACACCTGACGCCCTACGTGACGCGTCGCTTCGCCTCACTCCGTCGCTTCGCATCGTGTCGTCGCATCGTGCTCGTGCTCGTCGCCGTCGCATTGTCGCTTGTTTGAGCGGTCGCTTGGTCCGCTTGCACTGGGCTACTACTTCCACTACCGCTCTAGCTCATTTGATCGTTTGGCTGATTGGCATGCATCCTGCATCCTGCACCTGTACTCCATCCTGCGTCCTTCCTGCCATCCTTCCTGACGGCCTGACGGATTGCAATCGCCCTCCCTGGGTGGCACCGAACCCCTTGGCCCAGGGCAATGAGCGAGCCAGGTTAACCTGCCGCGCTCCGGCGCTCGTGCTTGTCGCCTCGGGTTCGGGGAGTTTGTGTCAGCCAGTCGATTAGTCGTACGGTTGGTTGTACGGTACGGTAGCAGGTAGCAGGGATGCAGATGTCGCTAGAGCTGGGAGAGAGGCTGTTGCGCTGTGGAGCATGTTGCGGGAGATTAGCCAGCTCCAGGTGCCCAGCTGCCCAGATGCGGCTTGCGCGTGCATGACTGACCCCAGCATGTGGCAGGCATGTGGCAGGCATGTGGCAGTTCCAGTGTCGAGTGGCACCTCGCCGCGCTGGAATCGGACATGTGACCCACCCACGCCCGAGATTACGATTTCTCACTGCACGATCGTCACCTGCTCTCGCCAGTCCCATACGATGTATAGCTAGCTAGCTAGCTAGCCAGCTAGACATGGCTGTTGCGCGAGTCAGAGTAGCAACTGCACGCTGCACGCTGCACGTGTTGCGGCGAGTGTCGGCCTAGGGATACGGAAACGCTCTGGCCAGGTACACAAACAAGCTGCGTAGACTGGTCTCGGTTGGGGAATCACCGAACACCCGTACCCGTCGGCGACGCGTCGGCCTCCGCGTCCGCGTCGAGCAGCGGGGAGTGGCGAGCCGAGAAGCGGACAGCGGACAAACGGAGCAGTGTGGTGTATCCGGATTCTTGAGCTGTGGCTTGCGTACTGCCCGAATGTGATGGTCTGCTGTCATGTGTGCGCTGTTAGCCGGTGTGGCTGGGCAAGCACGAATGAGCACAGCTGGTGTAGCGGGAGTCAGATCTTGACGAGTGGCTTGCGTAGTATACAGCCTGACTAGCTGCTTGTTCGTGTTTGCAATCTGCGGACTGTGTAACGGAGAAGATTCGGTGTACGTCCGGCTACTGTAGCTCGCTCATGAGTGCAGCCGTTAGCCTGTGTAGCTGAGCAAGCATAAATGAGCACACCTGGCGTAGCGGGAGTCAGGTCTTGACGAGTGGCTTGCGTAGTATTCAGCCTGGCTACTGCTTCTTCGTGTTTGCAATTTGCGGACTGTGTAACGGAGGGAATCCGGTGTACAGTCCGGCTACTGTAGCTTGCTATGTGTGTGCCGATAGCCTGCGTAGCTGAGCGAGCACGGAACAAGCACAACAGGCGTAGCGGAAGTCAGATCGTGACGAGTGGCTTACGTACAGTCCAATTAGGATGTTCATGTGCAGCCATTGGCGGGGACGGAGAACGACGGAGCGAGAGTGCAGATGCAGAGGCTCGATCTGGTCGTGTACAGTAGATCGTGTTCAGACTGGCTATGTAGATCGCTCATGTGTGCAGCTACTGCCGGGAACGGAGCGGACAGCAAGGGATATGGAGCGGGCACGGCTGCTGTGTACAGGATTCCTACAGTATCTACTGCGCGGCTTGCGTACAGCTGGCTCACTCGTGTGTGCAGCCTGCCGGAAGGGAGTGAGCACAGCAGACAGAGTGAGGAAAGCACATGTGCAGAGGCTTGATCTGGTCATGGCATACAGCTTGGAGTACTCGTGTGCTCAAGTGTACACCCGTCAGCCGGGGTATAATGAGCACAGCGGAGAGGGGATGGCAGATGTGCAGAGTCTCGATCTGTTCGCACGGATTGTGTACAGCCGGTTCACTGTGTGCAGCATGCAGCCACAGCCTGCCCACATCCACATGTCCACATTGCTCACGTACGCTGTATGACTACACATACAGCGTAGTCGACCGCCAGCACTCGGCTGGTCCACCGTCCATCTGCCACACTGTGGCGTACGTGATCCGCCACGCGCCACGGCCGTCTGCGTCGGCTCACGTACACATCCCGGATCGCGCGATCGATCCCGGGCTGACGACTGACGACAGATACGGCAGGTATGCATACACGACGCACACAGGATCGCATCGCGGTACTGCCGTCCGCTCTGCCGCTCTGCCGCTCTGGCGGCTCACACTGCGTGTGGCAGAGGAGTGGCATTGCGGCTGTGCCGCTGCTCAGCTGCTGAAACGCATCCCACGCACCCGCAGCCTCGGTGCTACAGCTGTTCCATGCTGTAGTCGGTGTCTCTGTGTTTCGGATGATGAACCACGCCTAGCATGCCTCGCTTGGCTGTTTTGTCGTGCTGCTGCGTGTTCACATCACGCATCACGGCTGTGGCGATGCACATGCCTCGGCGGCGTTGCATTGATACGTGAAACGGGTGACGCGGGGACGTGAGTGAAGAAAACCATCTCCACGTCTGTCACATCTCTTCGTCTCCTCGACGACCACCATCTGTTACGGCTCTTCCTCTCCTTTCTCTCATCGACCTTCCCCTCACTACTCCTTCCGCTCTCGCTCGTGACCTCGCCCAGCCACATCGACGACTGCCAATCGTTCCTCGTCGCTGACTCGTGGTACTCCGCGTCAGCCTAATCTGCTCCTTCTAGGTGAATATCACACTGAGCACTCCCATCATCCTATTTCTTCACGCAACGGGTGCTGCAATGCATGCCAACTACGCAGATTAGGCGTCACGCGACCGTACGTACTACATTTCGGAGGCGTTCGTTATCAGCATCGCGTCGTTCCTAGTCTTCAGGCGCGTCGAACGCGTTGAGAGCGGCTCATCACGTGCATGCCTGACACCTTTCTCCATATCCATCAAATCGCATCAGATCGCCACATAGCCAGATAAGACAAGCATCTTTCGACGACAATACCGCTGATAAGAAAACATGGCAACGATGGGCACTGACCTCTGGCCGGTCCATCAAGAGATCACAGATCAACAGAACTCACTGGCGTATCAAACTGCAGGCTCACTGTGGCATGTGGCAGATCTTTGGTCTCTGACTGACTGAGCGTGACTGATCTACTGCATCTCATCCATGTTATACTTTCCTCACCTCATCCATCTCGCCGCCAGATACAAACACTGAACAGCTCACAGCTCACGCACATCTCGCGCCCCGCGCCCTTGGTCTGACTTCCTCGCTGTCTTCCGGCGTGCTCCCTGCAGACCCTTATTCTCGTATATCGCGGGCGTACGCATTATCTGTAACCTTCCTCGCGACTGCGCCACCTTCACAGTCCCGCTCGTCGCTTGCAAGCTTCTTCATCATCGCCACCGACCTCGTCTTTGCTCTAGGCAAGTCATCCCAGACCAAGCAGTGGGACGGTCGACCCGTCACTCATCAAGTGTGGCAGCCGGCCGTTTCCACCTTCCTCGCATGAGCCCGACTCCCAACTCCCAGTTTGACCTCTCAGCACCCACGCTCAGCGAGCAACAATGAGGCACGACGCACCGCTCATCAAAGTGTCCCCCAGCAACCCCCACGCAGAGGAGAACATCGGCATCAACGATAACAACGGCGACAACGGCTCTCGTCAGCAACCCATCAGCCGAGGAAGGTGGCGAATAAGAGCGAAATTCACCACCCCCAGCGATGATGCCACACCCACTTCCCAACCCATCCCCACTCCCACTCCCAACCCCACCCCCAAACCACAGCAACACGCCTACGGCCGTGGTGGTCTCGGTCGCAAGGCAGCAGGCAGCAGCAGCACCACCCAAGACGAGCAGCGCCAACGCCTCCTCCGAGCCCATGCCGAGCTCCAAGCCCAAGCCCAAGCCCAGGCCGGGGAAGACGCCGATCGCCCGCGCACGGACGACGACAACGCCAAGCAGAAGCAGAAACAGACGCTCAAAGTCTACGCCCGCGGCGGGAGGGGGGCACGGGGTATACCCTCCACACCTGATGCCGACCGGCAGGCTCGTATACGCCGGGTCCTCGACGAGGAGAGGGAGGAGCGCGAGCGCGAGCGCGAGCAGGCGCGCGTTGATGGTGGGGGGGAGGTGGTATTTCGGCCTGTGCATGGGCGTGGTGGGATGGGGGTGGGGGTGGGGATACACAAGGTTCGCTCGGGCGCGAGCGTAGGGAAGAGCAAGGGGAAGGGGAAGGGGCTGGGGTGGGGGCTGGGGAAGGGGAGGGAGAGTAGAGGTAAAGGCAGAGACAAGGGGAAGGAGGAGGAGAGGGACAATGAAGTCGAAGGAGGGGGTGCTTTGGTCGGCTCGTCGAGCGGGCTGGGGGGTCCAAGCGCAAGCGGAAGCGCAGACGCACCCGCACGCTGCGCCATCGACCCCGCCATTGTTCGGGAGTCGGCACCGCGCAGCAAGTCGCGATTCGCCTCCTGGCGCAGGGTGCGCGAGCATGTCCACCTGGGCATCGGGGGGGTTGGTCGCGAGCGCGACGCAGATGTCGATGTCGATCCGGGCGAGTTCGAGTTTGAACTGCAGCATATACCGCTTGGAGGGAGAGCGAGCCCCACCCCCAGCTCTGACGGGACTGTCCTCGCCATGCCCGAGTCGCCAACGCAGCCGCCCTCGCCTACCATGCCATCATGCTCATCACTCGGGGCGTCGCCATCGCCATCGCCCAGCCAGCCCCTCCCGGGCTCGCAGTCGCTCCCCTCCTTTGCCCCGAGTCTAGCCCCATCAACATCAGCGTCCTCACTAGACAACTACGGCCACGTCCCAAACCCCCTTCCCAACCCCAACCCCAACCCCAACCCCAACCCCAACCCCAATCCCAACCACCGCCGCCGCGCCCCGCGCACCTCTGACCCCTCCATGCCGCTCATGTGGTCCCCCACCCCGCGGGCAGTGACTGGCCCCTCAACTGGCCCCTCCCCCTCCCCCGGCTCCGGCTCCGGCTCCTCGCGCGCCCCGCCACCCCCGGTAAGCCTGTACAACTTCTCCAACCGCACGCTCTCGGGCCCGCCCACGCCCGTCACCCCCGACGCTGTCTCCCCGCACAGCTACTCCTCGTCCTATACCACCAGTCCCGGCCGCACCGCCAGCATCTACACCACCGCCTCGTCGGGTCACGGGCACGGGCTCGGGCACCGCCGTCCCGCAAACATAGACGACATAATACCATTCGCAATGTCGCCCTTTTCCGCGTGGGACGTCCTCCCCGACGACGACGGCAAGGGCGACGCAGCGTCGGTCCAGTGCGTCTCTGTCCGGTCCTCGAGCGTGTCCGAGGCGTCGACGCTCGCCCGACCAGGCGTGGCGGGGTGGTACGACACCGCGGCGAGTGGCGGCCGCCGCCGGGTGTGGCAGGACGACGCGGGGCGGACCGTGGCTGCGTCCTACCGCGTGGGGTGGGAGCGCGATGTCCTGGACCTAGAGGCGCGGGTGCACGAGACGCTCTGGGAGGAGGCGGGGGGAAGGCATACCTTTGTCGACGAGGAGCCGGGGAGTGTCCTTGATGTGAGTGGAGTGGAGTTGGGCGGGGGCTTGCTGACGAGGTGTAGATCGGAACGGGGCTCGGACTGTGGCCCATCTCCCAGGCTTTGCAGTGGAGGGAGACGCGGTTCGTCGGTGTCGACCTTGTGCCGTGTCATATTGATGTGGACGAGCTGGCGGGGTATGAGGCGCGGGCGAGGAGTTGCGCGCAGGGCGAGGCGGGGGGGGGGGGGGGGGGGAAGGGGGTGTGGGCTAGTGCCGCGGGGAGGATTAGTTTCCAGCAGGCGGATTTGTGAGTAGAGGATCGAGGGGGGCTGACGGCAGTTTGAAGCCTCTTCCGTTTGACACCGGGGCGTTTGACATGGTGCACCTCCGGTGTGTGGGGCTCGGCGTGCCGGATACGCGGTGGGCTGATGTGCTCGACGAGGCGGTGCGCGTGCTCCGTCGTGGTGGGGTGTTGGAGGTGAGTCGGGCGGGAGTGGTGACAGCCGGAAGATCAGTCATGGCGAGCGAGCAGTCCTCGAAGAAGGGTGGGGTTAGGTGATCAGCTATGACGCGTCTTACTCGAAGCCGGCTGGGGAGAGAATCGGTCTATGACGATTGCAGTTCTTAGGAGAATGGGCGAGCTTGGGTGATCAGTCACAGTGAACTCCTCGTGGTGGAGACGCTCGTGGCGGAGAACGGACCCACCGAAGAGCATTAGCTAACCCCAGATCGTCGAGATGTCCTACGACCCCCCACCAGACACACCTCCAACCCTCGCCGAGCGCTTCACCTCCCTCCTCCTCAGCGACTACATCACAACAAACCCCCTCCTCTCAGTACAGCTCTATCTCCCAGGCACGCCCGGGCTCGTCTCCGGCGCGACACAGCCGCTCTTCACCAAGACATGGAGAGTGGGCGAGGAGGCGTCGTCTCCTGCGACGGCAGACACGTTGTCGCCTGTGGCCCCGGCGCCAGGTTTGGGTGCAGGTGTAGCCACAGTCACCGCCACGGGCATGGCCACGGGCACTGCCACGGGTACTGTCACGGGCACTGCCACTGCACCAACCACAGCAACAGCCACATCCCTAACCCCCTCCCCCGCTCCGTCCCCCTCCCCATCCCCGATCCCCGGCACCGCGGCATACTCCTCCTCCGCGATACCAGTGAAGCACAAACCAGCTCCAGCGGCACTAGCAGACGCGGCGGGGACATACCTCCGCTCCGCGCTCGAGTACCCCAGCGACACGACCAGCTCGACCGGGGAGAGGGCGATACGTGCCCTCGCTGCGCTGCCGGGGCAGAGGGGGTGGTCGGCTGCGTGGGAGGAGAATGAGGAGCACCAGTGGATTGGGGGTGGGGGTGGGTTTGGAGGGGAGAGTGGGGGCGTAGGACGGGGTGGGGCGAGTAGGAGCACGCCTGTGTCGCCGTTGAGTCCGGAGTCGGATGCGGGTATGAGCATGGGTCCGGGTTGGAGCTCGCGCAAGTCGAGTCTCACCCCGAGTTTGGGTTCAAGTGTGGGTCCGGCGTCGGGGGTAAGACGGGGGTCGAAGGCGAGTCTCACGCCGAGTGTGGGTTCGGGGTTGGGTCCGGCGTCGGGGGTGAGGCGGGGGTCGAAGGCGAGTGGGATGGGCGCCCAGACGCAGGCCCAGCCGGGGGCAGGGGCGGGGGCAGGGTCAGCGAGGCCGGTGACAGTTGGGGTTAGTGCTTGGGTTGCGAGGAAGGGTTAGTAGTGGAGTGAGATGCAGCAGTTGCATGGCATCGACGGTTTGTTCACCATCGACTGTTGACTCCCCTGATTGTATCGAGATGGTCAGCTTCGGATGGGCGATGTGGCGTGGGAGGTGCTGAGTGGTCGGTCTAGTGCTCATTCACCCATGGGCGACAAATACAGCTAGCTGGATACGATGCCAGTCAGTGCGTGCCTACGCGACGATAAGCATGCGGTGTTTGAGCTTTTCATTCAATAGAGAGCAGTACCGATGGCTGTGCTGAGCTGCGTACGAGTAGCATGCTGTTCACTATCGAAATAGTCGGTGAGCTCGGCATACTCCCATGGCGACGACAGACGATAACGACAGTCGGTCAGTCGTATCAGCACATCCTGCGACTTTTCCAGCCTCGTTCAGCAGTTCAGCTATCCCACCGGTCGCCAGGACGATGTGATACCCTGCTTACGGCTTGCTGAAGATCGGTCAGCGAGACAGCGGACATCCAGCAGGAGGACCAATCTGCATTGGTCAGTATGCTCAGCACACATTATGAGCAACCAGCCAGTCGACTGACTTCTCGACAAATGGCAGCATGAACGTCGCTCAGCCCCACGCATCACAGCGGCCATTCGGATCATCCGTCAGATTCAGTGCACACTGCCACTGCGATCAGTCGAGCAGCCAGTCGAATGATAGCGGGGCATTCATCCCGGTCAGAACGTTCAACCACTGGGCAAACGATTGATATGGAAACTGGTGCCCGGTATAGGCGACCCACCCACCTCGGCCCGAACGACTCACCCGGTCCAATCCTAGTCGGCCAGTCGGCGTCGGTGCCGGTCGGACCTGGGCCGGACCTGAATGCTCACTAGGCCGACTGATTCCAGCGTCATGTGCATGTGTCCGTTCGGTGCCTTGTGCGGCGGTATTGTCATGTGCTTATGTGGGGTGTGGGGGTGTGTCGGGGGTACGAGGTGGTGGTGATTGGTGGAAGTGGGGGTCGAGTATGTGGGGTAGTGTGAGGAGGGGTCGGGAATCGGCTCGTCGGGGAGTTGGGGGGTGGGGTGAGTTGGGTGGTCGGATGTCGGTTGTCGGTACTGGGCGGTTGTTGGTCAGTCAAGTGGTCAGTCAAGTGGTCAGTCGACGGTTAGTGAGTGGTTGTGGGGTCAGTCGGCAGTGCTGTCGGCTGGCAGTTGGGGTGGGCAGTAAGTAGGCGGGATGGAGTCGGGGCAGAGTCGGAGTCGGAGTCGGGCTCGGGGTGGACACATGACTGACTAAGTTGTGTCTGGTAAGTAGACACATGACGGAGTTTGGGGACAAGTGGACGGGCGGTCAGCTGCCGAGGTGCCGAGTGAATTGAGCTGAGGTGGTGTGGGGTGGTGGATTGATTGGGTGTGGCAGTGGGGATGTGGTCGATGTGGCGGTGATCACTGCGGTGATCACCGGTAGCTCGAAGCAGCATTGTGGCTCTGATGGCAGGGTATGGGCCGGCATAGATCACAGATGGCATGGAGGGCATGGCATGGCGGTGGCTTGTGGCGGGGGTTCGTTCGGGTGGGTTGTGGGCTGTGACCCGGAGCGTCAGTGTCATGTACATGGAGCGAGCGTGGAGCTGGCAGTAGCAGTCGCAGTCGCAGAACGGGGGTGTGCCGATCGAATGAGCACGGCTGGATATCCATTCGAGTAGGAGATAACGTCGACGATCCAGGATGCAGGCAGGACAGGATGTCTCGTTGGCGATCGTGTCTCGGCTGGAGCTACTCTGCTCTCCGTTTCGGAGATGCGGCGGAGAGTCTGGAAGCTTGCGGGGTGTTCGCTCGACGTTCTCGTACGATACGCGATGCGATGCGATGCAAAGTGACGCGCAGCGAGTGAAATCTGCTGGCATGCTTGGATCGATCGTCTGCTCCAAGCGTAAGCGTTGTGCAAGCGAGAGCAGGAGCAGGAGCGCGGAGCGGCGGGTGCCGGTTCGGATGTGGTGGCGGTGAGGGTGGCACTGCTTGGCATGCCGGCCGGCGAGAGTCGAGACCGCGAGACCTACGCGCCGAGTGGCTGCGGACGGACTCGCGTGTGGCGTCGGAGAGGTCTGTCTTCTCAATGAAAAGAACAGAGGAGAGATGGTAACGCGGAGCTGTGCTGCTGCGGACTGCTGGGAGGGACTGAGGAGCTGGCTGGGTAGGTTGGTCTCGGCTCGGCACTGCCCCAGAGCTGGGTGCAAGTGGCACAGCCATCTACGCAGCTGGAACGCATGCATGTCCTCTGCTTCTGAGATGCATTCTGTGAGAACTCCGATGAAGTTGCTACTACAAGCTATGGGCCATGGCAGTGTGAAAGTGGCTGGCTGTGGAATGAATGCAACCACATTGGAGCGAGTATACCCCGCTGCTAACCCGACATGGAGAGAGATGCACATCAGTCAGCCGCCATCTACGGAACACGACCCAGCCGGCAGGTGGTCCCCCCCCGGGTCGTTACTTGAGGTTTCGAGTCGCTTGGATGGCGTAGAGCCAGAGACATACGCATTGGGTCGGTCGGTCGGTCGGCTGGCTGCGCCGGCCCGCTGACCGCGAGTTCCTCATCCAACCCACCCTCTCTCTCCTGGCCCGCTGTCGTAACGCATGCCATTTCTTCTACGGAATATACGTATGTAGGACGTTATCACGTGGAATGGGGGTGATGCGGAGAGCTCCGCAATGATCTGAGTAGAGGGGGTGGGTCTATTGAGCAGTGACGCAGTACGCTATTGCACTAGCTCTACCGGGACGGGCCAGACATATCCATGCCCCGGGGGAATAGGAGAGAGAGAGAGTGCACAGAGACATAGACTATAGTGGCATTCGCTTGTCTGTCGTCGTCGTCTGAGCTGATGACAATGAGCGACGAGTAGTGGCTGGGGAGAGAGATGAGATGAGATCAAGCGACCCACCCGCTGAACGAGGGCCAGATCCTCCCCTCCGACCGATGTTCATTAACCGGGCCGGCTATTATTCTCTGATCACATCATTTTGTTATCGTCGACAGGTGTATTGGATATTAGCTGAATTCACTGTTTTGTTAATGAGTTATTAGCGCCAGTGCCGCTTACTTATGATCCTACTACAATTCTGATCCTAATACCCCTTATCCCGTGCTACCCGAGTGGCATGTCCGCCAATGCCGCCGCCGCCGCCGCCGCTCGTCTTGTGCCGCCGCCGACCCCTGGGAACGGACGGAGAGAGAGCAGAAAGAGAGCAGAAAGAGAGGAGATCATCAGACACGGCGTCAGTCAGACAACATCCATCCATCCATCCATTTACTCCATTCTCTACTCATCTCATCTCTCTCTCTCTCTACTATCTACTCTCTCTCTACTCTCCCTTGTATACTCTCTCTCCCCCTCTCCTCCCCTCCGGTGGACTCATCGCCACTCTCTCCGCCGACGTCTCCCTCGGCCCCCCGACACTCGCAATCTCCCAACGTCGTCGCACAAGTTCAGGTCAGGTACAAGGTCCTCTCACCCAACTGTACATTTTGTACATACACCTTGCTTAACCCATTCTACATCGCCGCCGCCGCAAACCACACCGCACGCACGCACGCACGCACGACCACCATCACAGTACAGCCCGTACACACACAGCTCTCGCTCTCGCAGCCCCGGCCCCCGCACCCTCTTCCATTGCCCCAGCGCGCTCGCACCAACGTGCTCGCGCTCGCTCTATTTCACCTCTCAGTCACCACCACACGTCGCGACTCTGCCCACATGAACATAGTCGACCAGTAGCACTCTGGGACACAGTTCCTTCCGCCCGTACCACTTGTCTCTGTCACCATCCTCGTCGCCGCCGGCTTTGCCGACTATGCTATCGCCAACTTCACCGCCGCCAGCCCGCGCAGCAGCACAAGCAGCAACGGCAGGTCAACGTCCCAGCCCCCACCTCCACGACTCTCATCACCATCAAAGAACGTCGCCGCACGTTCCGGCTCCTCTCCCGACACCGCCTCCGACGCAGCGCGGCGCGTCGCCATCGCCTTCTATGTCAGGTCTTCGCCCCAAACCCGCGCCTCTGCTCTCGCTATCGCCAGCCGCCATCCCAAGCTGCGCGGCAGTCGAGTCGCCTTCGGACGAGGAGGACATATCGACTATCTGGACAGGTGGGTGTCTCTGTGTGTGGAGTGGGCTCGGTGGTCGTCGTGGTCTGGACACAGAATCAGATCTGATCCTGCTCTACCCGAATCCGCAAACGACCGAACGGGTCCCACCCACACCACTTGGGGTCCAGCACTAACCGCAGTCATCTCACGCGCCGCCGACGTGGTCAAGGACGGCGAGCGGCTGGAAAATCTCGCATGGAGGTGAGTAACAAGCTTCGGCTCGGGTTGGCCTGCCGCTAGGTGCCTGCCGCTTCTATTACCCCGTCGGTGCGTCGTACTGACTCGATCACTAGGCACTGGAGCCAGCCACATCCCCGCAGGCGCTCCTCGTCGTCCACCGACACCGGCTCGACGGGATCGGGATCGTTGCATACGCCGGTGGACAGGCCCGGTCTCCACCGCACATGCAGTTGCGACCACCGCTCGTTCACCGGAAAACTCAAACTGCTCGTCGAGGAGAACACGTTCAAGGACTGGATAGAGGACGCACGCCAGCACGCTGCGGCAGCGACATCGTCGGACGCAGCTGCAACAGCACAGCAAGCCGCGCATACTAGCGCATCGTCGTCGTCCTCGTCGACTCCGCTTACCGCACCACACCTCGCCCTTCCCGATACGCCCATGCCCGATCTCGAGATCCGCCTCGTCGAGCCGACCCCCGTGCCCAGTCGCGTGGGATCGCTCGGTAATGGCAGTCTGACCGGGAGCAACATGCTCGCCCGGTCGATGACTGCCGCGTCGCGGCCACAGCCACCTGTCCGTGAGGAGGCGGAGGAGGAGGGCAGCGCGTCTAGAACAGCCGCAGCAGCAGAGGCGTCAGACGCCACCCCGTCTGCGCATCCGCAACGTCGTCGCGGAGGAGGAGGCGGCGGCAACCGCTTCTTCTTCGCCAGCGACAAGATCAGCGGCGGGTCAGAGTCGTCTCAGGCGTCAGTGGGGACAGCGTCCACAGGTGCAGCGGAGGTCGCTGCCGCGCCTCAGCCGGCACCAGCCTCCCCTGCGCCTGTTGCTGCTCCTGCCGCCCCAGCTGCTCCTCCAGCCGAGGAGCCAGTGGCTGCGGTCTCCCCGACAGGCTCCAACTTCCGCAGCTCGGCCTCTGGCGAGTCGTCCAACGCCGTCGTGCTCAAGAAGAAGGAGCGCAGGCCTGTGTCCATGGCTACCATGTCCGGCCGGTATCAGCGGGAGAAGCGGATAGCCGCGCAGGCCATAGCTGCGAAGACTGCCGCCGCTGCTCCTGAGCAGGGCTCTAGCGACGATGACGACGACGAAGACTGGGAGGACGACGACGAGGAGGACGAGGTGGACGACGAGGAGGGCGGCGATTGCGAGCCTGGAGACGATGCTGCCAACGCCGCCGACGCTACCGGCGACAACGGCGACAGCGGCGAGGGCGACGACGACGACTGGGAGGACGAGAGCCCTGAACAGAGCGTCAAGCCTGCCCCGCCGCTACCTGGCAAGTCGAAGAAGGAGCGCGCGGCTGAAAAGGCTCGCGCCGAGGCCGAGAAGGCGCGGCTCGAGCAGGAGCGCAAGAGCAAGATGTTTGCCAAGCTGCAGATAGAGCCGGCCAAGCCTGCGCAGAGCGAGGGTCTCCTCACGCGCACGTTCCGCTCGGGCAAGAGTCTCGTCGACCTCACCCAAGCAGGGCAGGACGACCACCACCCTGCTGGGGGCAGCGACATTGTCCTCCGCCGTGCGCCGACACATGCGCAGTTCACCACGCTGTCCCACTCGCCCGTCCAAGCCAATGCGCCGAGCGGCCTCCTGCGCAGCAAGTCGGCGGTGGCCATGCCCGTCCAGTCTGGTGTGAGCGTTATGTCTCGCCGCTCGGGCGAGTCCCAGCGCTCCGGCACCAGCGACGACCGCCGCCCTGCCCCCGACGAGGTCGAGATGGAGTCGTCCGACGACGACAGCGAGGACGACAACTACCTCGCCTCGTCGCAGGTGCAGCGCAAGCTCGATGTCCTGGCTGCGAAGCGCGACGCCCGCCGCGCATGTACCGCCAAGTCGCCTCAGCCGGGACCAGTGCCCGTCCCGGTCCCGGCCCAGGGCGACTTTGACGAGAACGGCGTCGTGCGCCCCATGTCACCGACAGCTCGGCGCCGCCTCATCATCATGCGCGAGATGTCCGAGTCCCTCCGGAGGAGTGAGTCGTTTCTTTGAACTGGACTAACCCCTAGATATCATCCTCGAGCGGGAAAAGTCCTCTGGCGCATCCAAGCCGTTCGGGCACGCCCGCCCCCCGCCCTCGGTGCACACCTCGCGCCTGCCGACTGTCGCGTCGGGCCTCAACCTCGCTGGCATGAACAATGCGGCAGCTGCGAATGGGCAAGCCCACCCAGGCATGCAGCACCGGCACAGCGACGACGCCCCCAAGCTCGGACGGCACTCTTCCCACCCAAACCTAACAGGGTATGCAGAGGACGACTCGCCCACCCTTCCCCCCCGCGGCGCGGACAACCGCGAGAGGGAACACCGCTCCTCCATCTCCCCGAACGAGGCCATGCGCCGCCGCTCGCACGTCCTCGGCTCGGGCCTGCTCCGCCCCCTCACGCGCGCGGATGAGCCCGGCCTCGCGCCGCTGAACCGCACACGCTCGGCTGCGGCGCTGAATACTGTCGAGGGCGGCGAGAAGGAGCGCACCTCGCCGTCCCCCCGGGCGCCTAGTATGCTCCGCTCGTCGTCGGGGATTGGGCTGCAGGCCCCGCCGATGGTGCGGAGTAGTACTGAGGGGGATCAGGAGGAGCGGGAGCGGCAGCGGAAGAGGGAGCTGATGAGGCGGAGTGAGGCGACGGACACGAGTTATCGCTGGCATGGGTGGTAGCGGGCTGGCGTTGCGAGCGCAGCGAGCAATGCCGCACCGCCATGAGCGGAGCGAACTGCCGGCTCGTGTGAGCATGCGCTTGGACGACTTCGCGCTGCACTTCTATGAGCCGGCCAAGGTACCCCACGCACTCAGCTGCCATGCAAGTGAGCGCGAGACGTCGCCCGGCCGACAGTCGCCCGAGCTATCAGCGGCGCCGTGCTCTGCTCATCTGAATCGACCTCGACTCCGTTGGCGCATCGCGAGCACATAAGTGGCGCCGGTCCGGCGCGAGCGAAGCCGATCGAGCCGTGTCATTCCGCCTCACCAAAACCGCTCCGCAGCGTCAATGCGCATTAAGCGCAACCTTGACCACCCGTCATCCTCCTCAGCCGCAGCCGCAGCCTATCCCAAGGCCAACGAGCCCAGAAGAAGATCAGAAGAAACACAACAACAACAACAACAACACATCATCATTCAAGAACCCATCCGACCGACCGACCATCCCAGTCCCGTCCCAGTCCCAGTCCCAATCCCGGTCCTCACCGATCCATCCCATATCATTCATCAACTCATCCATCCCATCTTCTCCATCCATTCCATCTCCATCCGCATCTCCATTATCCCTCCGGTCCGTCCCCTATCCTGTCCCGTCCACCATCCAGCATTGATGGCGTCGTGTAATTAGCATTTGGTTGTTGTGTTGCTATGCTACTTATAACGAGACTGCGCGAGCGCGAGCGGGCGAGCGAAGCGAGCGAGCCAGTGGCAGCGTGAGCCCGCCAGGGGCACGGATCCAACATCAACTCCTTCAGCTCGAGGTGTCTTATTCGCACGACTGTTCATCGACACTGATACTACCAAGGAGGCGCTCGTGGATCTCCCGTCAGACCGGTCGTTGTAGTCCTTTCAATCAAGCGACGGAGCTCGGCTCACGAACAGACGTGGAGTAGCCGCCGGCTGAAGCAGGTCAGTAGCATCTGACTGATGTCCAGTCAAGTGCCCCAGTACAGCATGCAGAAATCCTTTGCTAGCTCACGCTCTCACGATCCAAAGGCGCTCACGCCACGCCGTCATTGATCGGACACCAACTGACTCCCAGAAGCTAGCGGACAAGCAAGGTGGAATCGCGTGCTCACAGAGCGTGGCCATGCTGCGACTGTCTCTCTCGTCCCCACACTCTGTTCTGACTCCTACCTCTGAACACCATAGAAGAGGGCCCACTGCTTCCAACGGCTGTCCATCCTCCCTGCCATATGCCCCATCACTCTCTCCTACCGCTCCCTCAATCGTTATGTATCTCCTGAACTCGCCACACTCCTCTCGTCCCTTCACCCCACTGCCGGCACACTCATACACTCATACCCACAGCCAGCCAAACCCTGCATACAAAACTCAAACTAGCCTGCCCGCCTAGTCCTTCGCCTTCCCCCGGACTGGGAGGAACGCGATCCTATACCGGTTGAGATATGGCCATGGCGGGACGATCGCGGCTAGCATCACTGCGAAGCCTACGACGAAGACTTCGAGGCCGACGAGGACGGACTGGGTCACGAAGGAGAGGAGGAAGGATGAGGCCTGGGGTTAGCATGGGCGGGGATAGGAGGGGTCTGGGTGTATCGAGGAGGGAGGAGAGGAAGAAGACCACTAGCCCAAAGGGCACAGAGGACAGAGGAGGGGTGCGAGGTGGGGCTGGGAGGGAGGAAGGCAGTGGCAGTGGCAGATAAGAGCGTCTGTCCCAGGTGGTGGGGGTCGAATGTCTGGCTTGCTGCGCTGCATTGTTTCCCAGTAACCTGCACTCGCTCTCTCTCGCCAGCATTCGCCGACGGCCTTGCTCGTCGAGCGACTCCAGGTCGACATCTCCCCGGCATGCTGGAGCCTTCCCCAGGCATGCTAGAGGCTTCCTAAGGCATGCGAAGCCGCCCGCGGTCAACACCACGACACCACACCACCAGCTCCACCTTGCCGTGATTCAAATGGTGGACGCTGTCTCGCAGGTGGCTTCTCTGACGTCGACAGTGTGTCTCAAGTAATTGATGTTGACTCTGCCGGCAGGCAGGTGGGTTCTTTCTCGTCCTTGTTTCCCCAATGTTCTCCCCCGACTGCCTCCTTCTTCCAGCAGTCATTCCTTCCTCCCCAAGTCGGTGCTTCCTGCTCACAATGCAGCCCGCCCAATACACAACCGCCTGCACTCACCACTAGCAAGGTAAGAAACACCTGCGAGTACCAGTCTGCCAGGTGCTGGCTATACGGGTCCTGCTGTCAGCTACGTTCATTCCAGTGCACGCACAATCCCCCCCTCCACGATGCGCTGGACTGCTGGCGGCAGGTCCATTATGATGTAAGATATACGAGAGCGACGAGGTACTTTGCAAGAGCAAGCCAAGATAATCAGTTGGTGATGTCTCTGCCTCCACCGTCACGTCGCCGCGTCGCTTGTCCCGTTGCCACCGCCGCCGCTGGCCGCTGGACTCTGTGCGAGGAACACCACACCATAGCCAAGCGAGCGCGGTCACGGAATCAATTCACTGACAGACCACACGTGGTTTTAGTCACGTGACACATTCAGCCGGCTAGAGAGACGATCATCATCGGTCTCAAATCCAGCCGAGCTACTTCTCTGGAATGACGTCACCGCCGAAAGTGGCAATTCAGGGTAACTTTTTGGGCCGCGCGCCACCGGGCGGAGGCGTCGGATGCCATCTATTACTACTTTCGTTTAGATTGGGAAGGCTGGATTTCCTAATCAGTCGATCATTTCCATTAGGAACATACCTAATCCCACCCCCTACCCTCGGCGATGATGACATCTCTTCTCTAACTAAGAAAGACGGCGCTCGAACCAGCCGCCCCCATCGCATCCAAGAACTCCGACAGCGAGTCATTCAATCTCATCTCGTCTCTCTTGTCTTTCATCTCTCTCTTCCATCTCTCTCTCTCTCCATCCCAATCGTCGACGCAGTCGCTACTCTCCGTCGCCACCACCAGCACCCACTTCATCCACCATTTCCGCCGAAACAGCAGTCGAGCTAGGGCTTGTCGGCCTCCTCTCGCGGCCAGTCCTCAACGCCATCTTTCCAGGCAATCAGCCCGCCCAAGCGGACGACACCAGCAACCAAGCTACTACCACTACCCAGGCCGGCCTAGTCTCCTCCTCCGCCGACCATCCATCGTCACTTCACCAAGGGAAGGACTCGACAGACCTCCCCTCCACACCCAGCACGGCCTCGCCCCGCACCCCACAGGCCAGCACCGTCCTCCCCGCACTCGCCGACCCTACGAGCGGCGCCAAGCAGGTCTCATCCACCGACAACCAGCCAGCCACACGCCAGTTTGCGGCATCCAGCCTCGACTACCAATCATCCACCGGCAACTCTGTCTACGAGACCCCTCTGACCGGTATCATGGCAGACACTGCAGTTTACTCTAGCCAGCAGGCGCCCAATGGCCCGACCAGCGGGCTGGACACCGGCAACGCCCTTGGCAGTGGGCAGCAGACTGAAAAGTCGTCGTCCCACCCTTTCCTCAGCTCGGGCGCAGGCGGCGCAACTGTCCACGACGCCTCGGCGGCGTCCCCTAACGTGTCGCCTGATGCTGCGATGGATGACATCCGCCGCCGCACCATGAACATCACAGTGGTTGACAACGTGCCTGTGTCGGAGAACTGCTGGCCCGAGGGTGAGGGCAAGGGCCCGAGCGCTGCGGCCCCGGCTGCAGGCTATGCCGTTCAGCCTGGTCAGACTGGTCAGACCGGGCAAACCGGCCTGGTTGGCCAGACTGGCGGCCAGCAAGAGTACGGCCAGGCCACTCCCAGCAACCGCTCCGTTCGCGACAACAAGCACGGGTCTGAGCATGCCACTGGCACTGGGCTCTACACGCAGGACTACACTGCCCAGCAGCACCAGCAGCAGCAGCAGCAGCCTCAGTACCAGCAGTCCCAGAACCAACACCAACACCAGGACTCCCAGCACCACCAGCACTCCCACCACGGTATCGAGACGTACCACTCGAACAAGGGTCAGGACGTGGACGGCCCCACGGCGCAGCAGAAGCCTCGCACCCCCGTCGACCCCGAGAAGTTTGACGTCGCCGACCGCCGTCTTGACCGCGACCCCAACGCCCCGCGCACGCCCCCTCCCGACCCCATGAAGGGCGGCATACTCGGCCTCGCGGCCGGTGCTGGCGGGGCCGGCCTCGCGCAGCACATCTATGCCGACCACCAGTCGCCCACGCGCGAGACGGGCGGCGCGCACCAGTTTGCTGCCCCCCAGCCCACCAAGCCCGAGAACTTCAACTCTGGCGCCAACCAGTCGCTCCTGGCTCCTGTCCCCGACAACGACTACGAGCAGCGCCAGCACGACGAGAACATTCGCCAGCAGCAGCTGCAGCAGCAGGGTGGCTACGACCAGCAGAACCAGCAGCAGGGTGGCTACCCCCAGCAGCAGCAGCAGCAGGTCTACCAGGACCACCACGACCACTCTGGTCACCACGGTGGAGCCGCCCTCGCTGGCGGTGCGCTTGCGGGCGGCGCCCTTGCTGCCGGACACCACGGTAACGGCGAGCCCCGCCCCAGCAACCACCGCCTGTCTCGCTCGTACCTGAACGAGGGCCAGCAGCCCGTCCAGACGCGGTACGAGCGGCCCCTCGAGGACGGCTCGCTGTCTCGCCGTTCGACCACCGCCGGTGGCCGCCCCGAGATGGGCTCGCGCACCAACTCGCAGCGCAAGTCGGCCAAGATCGCAAACACGCCCCCGGTCTTTGTCGAGAACATCCCCCGCTCGCAGTCGCGCTCGTCCTACCGCCAGCCCAAGCAGGACCCTTACGCCGACCCTGTTCAGCGTCCCGCTACGGCTCACGGGCACCCCGAGTACCCCAGCCCCCAGCGCCGCCAGCAGCAGCAGCCCCCCCTGCCCGGGCAGCAGCAGCAGCGCCCCGCGTCCGCCACGGGCCACCGTGACCACTCGCGCCGCAGCTCGTACAACCGCCCCGGGCAGGACCTGCTCTCGCCCTCGCAGTCGCACCGTGGTCGTCTCCCGCCCATTGCCGACGACGCGGCCTACGGCGCTGCAGGCGGTGCTGGTGCCGGCCTTGCGCTCGGCGAGGTCGCCTCCCTCGACCGCCAGCACGAGATCCAGGCCAACGGCGTCCCCGTCAACGACGAGGGCCCTGTGCCCCCTTACCCTCCTGGAGCTCGCCCCCGCTCGCAGTTTGGCTACCGCCCCGAGCCGCAGTACGCCGACGGCTACGCTACCGGCCGCCCCGAGTCGCGCTACAGCCGTGCTGGGGCTATCTCGCGCTCGGGCACGCTTGGCCGCAACGGCACGCTGCAGCGCGCGGCCAACGGCGGCACGATCGGCTCCCGCCGCGGCGCGTTCGGTCGCGGTGCGGGCATGAGTGTCGGCACGCAGCCTGAGGAGATCCTCGGGCGCGACGACATCCACACGCGCGCAGAGCTGAGCGAGCGTGCCCTCGACGAGGCTACGCTCCGCAAGCTCTCCGCCATGGAGAAGAAGGACGCCAAGAAGCTCGCCAAGCTCCTCCGCTCCGAGGGCAAGGAGCAGGCGCGCGCTGTCGACGGCCAGATCAAGGACATGAAGCGCCTCGCCCGTCTCCAGCGCGAGGCCATCGGCGCCGAGCGCAAGAGCCAGCACGACCTCGCCAAGTGGACCACGCGGGAGCACAAGGCCCGCATGCGCTTCCTCAAGGAGAAGGAGCGGTACGAGAAGGTCGAGGGCGAGCTGCGCAACGCCGAGAACGACTACGAGGAGCGCCGCGACCAGGCGGCGGGTCTCACTGCGCAGATAGCTGAGAAGTGAGTGGAAATAAAGGAGTAAAGCTGACAATGGCAGGACGCAGGAGCTCGACGACATGCGCGCACAGAAGGCTGCTGACGACCGCGAGCGCGAGGTCAAGCTTATCGCGCTGAAGAACCCAGCACACGCGTAGGGTGTCTTGTGGCGTGGCGCGAGGCGGAAGGGTAGTGATTAGGTAGCGTTAATTGATAGAGATTGCGAATCTTGCGTGGTCGGAGTAGTATGCTTAATGCTCTATGCACGGTGTGAGTGTTGCGTCGGGAGCGGTGCGAGGTGAAGTCAAGCGGTACAGCGTGGAAGCAATGCGGTGCAGCGTAGAGGCAAGTGCGGTGCTGGTGTCAGTGAGCGCACTATCTATGTTTGTGTCAGCCCGGCAGTCGACGCCGAGCATGAGTTTGATATTGTGCACTGCATACTCGTGCTGCTCGACCATAAATGGAGCTCGGCGTTGCATGGAGACTGGCATACAAATCAGAAGCAATCAGATGTGTTGCGCATTTTCTTCCACCGATAGACTGTTGCATCGGACATGTGAGGATCGACAATAACGTCACTCCGCCCGAGCGAGTGGCCATCGTGCAGCCACCGACGCTCGGCGTCCTCATTGCCGACCTTATCTCCATTGTTGTAATGTTACTCTCGTCATCTCGTCTTTCTTGGCACGCAGCACGGTTCCACCAACTTATATATAACGCCTCGACTGGAGCATACACGTCCTCCCACCACCCATCTAGCCACCAGTGATAGTCTCCAACATAGAGCACGCCTGAACACAGCAAACATGACAGACCCCCCGACCTCGCTGCTGCCCGCCCCGCCACCATACCCCGGCCTAGACGCTCCCCCACCCCCACCCCTGCACTCGCACTCGCTGCCGCAGCCACGGGCACACTTATACAACCCCCGCTCTGGATCAGCGGCAGGTGAGTTGCGCCACCGGCCTGCCGATGCCTCACTGACCCCAGTGATGAGGGTGACGGTACAGGGCAATGACGGCGCGGAGATGACCATGCGCCTCTCTGGTACATGTAACATCTACGATGTGAAGGTGGGAGCCGCTTGGTGGGGGATACTGTAGCTGACGGCAGATGATATGGTCGCGATACCAGGCCGCGTTTGATGGCGATGAGCCTACTGACGAGGACCTCTTTGCGTACGTTGAGTAATGAATGGATGTGGCTGGCTCGGCTAGGCTTTAGGGGCAGCACTGACGCCAGGTTTGTTGACGGCGAAACCGCCCTGAGCGATAGTTTGCTTCTGAACTCATTCAGACGGGCGGAGGATGGCCTGAGGCTCAAGGCTGTGAAGCTGGAGCCCCTGCCCACGTATATCGAGGACTGGACGGCGGACCCCGGCGTAGGGGTGACGATGAAGCGTGAGCTGGGTGGGGTGGGGTGTGGACGCTGACCGCAGGATTCCACCACCACCAGATTGAGATGCGGATAACTAATGGGAACGGGTATGCCATGCACGCGTGGCCGACGAGCACGGGCAAGGATGTGGCTGTGGGTGTGATGTGCGGTCAGGCTGACAGCAGCAATGTTGGGCATGGGCTACTGGTGTGCCTGTTGGTGCGATATCGTGCGTGCTGCACTGGGCGGCGGAAAGCTGACGAGAGCAGAGTCTTTCACGGATCCCACGAGGTCGGAGCAGGTGACACCCTCGGGCCGTTGATGGCACAGGCGCTGTCGCGTACCCCCGGGCGCTCGATGCGCGAGTTCAACGGCAGGTTCACGCTGCAGCTGGACATTCCCAAGCGCTACGCCAAGTTGTATCCTAGGTTTTGATCTATAATGCCATCTACCAGTATGTACGTCTACGATCCTAATGCCACCTTATGAATGAAACTGTGCACGACAAGGCTACATGAAGTCGTCGTCGCTCCAGTCGTTCTTGGCGTTCTCAATCGCCTCCTCGGAGAACATGCCGTCGTAGGAGCGGGCGGCCTTGTCCTCGGCCCACTTCTTCTTCTGCTCCTCCTCGGCACGTTGCTGTCGTCAGCCGAGATCGCTTGGCTCATCGCGACTCACCCTCTCCAGCGCCTCGGCCTTCTTCCGCCGCCCCTCGACGCGCAGCCGCTCCTGATGCTCCGACTCGTGGTCAACCTCCTTTTGGACCTTGGTCTTGTTCATGCGGTTGACGATGGCGTTATCCCTCGTCCCGACGAGCACTGTCGTCAGCTAGCCCGAGCTCCCACTCACCCCGCTTGACCTTCTTGTCGTTGTGGAAGGCAACCTGCCCGACTGCCATGTCACCGGATTTCTGCTGTCAGCGGACGAGGCTCGTGGTTGGTCCGCGACACACCTTGAGGTTCGTAAACGGAGTGTAAATGATCTGGCGTTAGACGCTTCACCTCCCGCCTTACAGTAATGTTGTCGCGCTTGTTCCCTGCCGTCAGCTATGCCGCACGCAGAACTCACCCTCAATGCTGTTCGCCTTGACGAGCTGCGCCGCGTCGTTCACCAGTGCGGCCGGGAGCGCATCCCACGCGCCGTGCGGCTCGCCCTCCGACTGGCGGAGGTACACATGCGCCGAGGAGAGCTTGCTGCTGTTAACATACGACCTACGCCCTACTCACTCGACATGGAACCATACGTCCGTCGGCAGCCCGTACTTCAGCAGCTCCTCATCTGGCGTCAGGCCTGCCTCCGATCACAACCCACTCTCGACCTTGTCCTTGCCCCTGCGGTTAGCCTCGCACTACCACAAGCTCACATGTACACCGTCACCGGCGGGTCGACAGCTATGCATCAGCCCATCTCTTCACTCTGCTTCCCCCACCCTTGGACGTGAAGAACAGCACCATGGCGAGTCTCTCGAACGTTGTCTATGCATCAACAAACGCAGTGGTCCACCTCCACCTCTGGATGCTCAAGGACGCCGCTCATGTCGGAACCACGTGACTTGCGCCGGTAGCGCCGAGCGTGTGGCGGGGCCGATCACTGAAGTCACTGACTGTTGATGATTTCTGGCGATTGTTGGTCCCCGCAGACAGAACAACACCACTCCGCCCCCCATGAGCGACGACACCGAGCTCCCGCCCACGATCACGCGGTGGTTCGACCTCGCAGAGGTGCCGTATGCTAGCACTTCGTCTGCCATAACCACGCGGAGGAAGGAGGCACCCGACAGCCAGCTCTTCATCGACCGTTTACTCGCATACGCGGGGCTTGATGGTGTGTAGCCCAACCCGCGGGGGTGATGACCTCGCTGGCTGTTGCGACTCAGCTGACACCAGGCGCTGCGCTCTACCCGCCTACCACGCCTGGCGCCTTTCGCCGGCTGTTGGGTGCGATCCACTCCGCCCCCGTGGACCGGCTCAAGTCCGACTGCTTCTTGTACTACCTCGTGCGGGATCGTGACGCCAAGGATGGGGGTATGGACGTGGACGAGTCTGGTGCCGGGTCGAGCGATGGCGGCAGCGACTCGCATGCGGCGAGGTTTGCCCGCAGGCGATGCCTCCCCCGTACGTGGAGGGTGTACATCGACGGTTACTGGGCACTAGACCATGGAGACTGGCAGACTGGCGTCGACTGCCTCTCCGACCCGAGCATCAGCGAGATCGACTTCCTCCCGCAGGTAGTCGAGGCCCTCACGACGTGCGTGTCTCCGCCGGCACAGGCGCTCGCCCTTGTCCACCAGCTCGTCAACCCCGACCGCCCGCTGTCCACTCCCGCTGAGGCGGCAGCCGCGCTCCTCGCAACAGCAAGCGTGGCGGGCATGTCAGCGGCCTTTGCGCGCATCCGTGCTGTGCCCGATGCCGACGAGCGAACCAAGGCGCGCGAGGCGGTTTGGTGCTGGAGCTTGGGTGCACCGCGGACACCTGCAGGACGGGGAGAGCACAAGGCGCAGCCCCGGGCCCTGCGCGAGCTCCTCAACCTCGCCCTCACGGACGAAGAGAATGCCCACCTCGTGAGCTTCCTGGCGCACCCACCACGCGAGATCCCCACCGCCGCCCGATCGCTGCTACATGACCTCGTGACGCTCCGCCTAGTCCACGCGGGCAAGTACGAAGAGTCACTCGCGCTGGACAAGGAGCTGGCCGGCACCGACGCAGCGAGCGCCTCGGACCGCCAGCGGCGCCGCGAGATGGTCCGCGAGTTCATTGACATCCTGCCCGACGCCCAGCGGCGTATCCTCCTCGGTGCAGACTATGCGCGCTCCGCGCGGAGCACAATCGCTACTGCGAATGGAGTGCCAAACGGCACGGCCGAGGACGTGGACATGTCTTCGTCCTGGGTCCACGTCTCGGACACGCCTGCGGCTGCGCCAGTCTCTTCCACACCTGCACCGGCCGCCAACGGCTCAGTCGTGGCACCCACCCCCATCCGCCCGCCGGCAGTCCGCTCCCTCGTCGAGGGCGGCACGCCCGCACGCTCCCAAGCCGCCTCGCCCTTTGGCGGCCCGCCGCGCTTCGCCTCCCCCCGCCCACAGCAGGTATCCCGCAACCCCTCGCCCGTGCGCGAGCCACCAGCCTCAGCTTCGGCCCCCACACCTACCCCTCTCCCCCCTCAGCTGCGGCAGTCCCCCCCGCCCTCGGCCGCGAGCCCCTTCCACCCCCGCCCCCCCGTGGCATCCACCTCCTCCCGCGCAACCACGACGCCGCGCAAGCCCCGCGTCATGGTGGTCGACGACTCGCCCCCCCTCCGCCGCTCTACCCGGCGCCGCTCAGCTACCCCCTCGGAGCAAGGAACACCCGAGCGCACGACCATCCTGCGCGCGCCGAGCGAGYCCCCCAYCCCCGAGGACGCGCCCGCCCCCGCCCCTACTCCAGGCAAGAATGCCCGCCGCGCGCGGCGTACCACCGCAGTCGCGACCAAGCCGGCAACCACACCGCGCAGGCGTACCCGCGCAGCCACAGCCGACGCAGAAGCCGAGGCCGAGCCCGAGGCGGAGGAGGACGAGCACGACCCCGCCATCCCCGGTGCGTTCGGGCAGGCGAAGCGCTCAACGCGGACGCGCTCGACCCGCTCGGCTGCGCGCGCCAACCTCGACGACGATGAGGAGAAGGACCAGCCCCAGCCGGTGAAGCGGACGCGCAAGGCGCCGAGCGCGACGCCGAAACGGACGACCCGGGCTACTAGTGAGGCGACGGACGATGGGAGTAGTCGGCGGGTGACCCGTGCGATGAGTGAGGTGAGCGAGGCGGCGTCGGAGACGCCGAGGCGGAGGAGGGCGAGTCCTACCCCCCAGCCTGGGGGGTCGGGGCGGCGGCGGCAGGCGGCGACGAGGGTGACCCGGTCGCGGAAGTAGGTCGTAGGGATGATGTATTAGTGCTGTCGGCGAGTACGGTGGCAGTTAATGTTGATGATTTGAGCACAATACAGTCGAAGGTGACTAACTCCGGAGCACGACACTCCGACGAATTAGTACCCCGACCCACTGATACACGTTACGTTCATTTACATGGAATGTCCTCTATGGGTCGTCTCGTCGAGTATCTACAACTTGGAACCGGCTTACTTCTTGGCAGCGGCCGCGGCCTTGCGCTCCCTGCCGATCTGTGCGCTCTGCTCGCTGGCCACACGGATCGCCCAGGTAAGCTCGTAGGTCTTTGTTGCGTCCTCGAACGACGAGAGGATGTGCGCCGGGTTGCCCTCGACGGCGTCGATAAACTCGCTCATCTCGGAGAAGAACGGGTCGTCGTCGGTGAACGAGTAGCGCTCGACGTGGTCGTCGCCGGGGCGGCGGACGGCAAGCACGGGGGCGTTGTACGGGTCGATCAGGCGCATGTGGTACCCGTCGGCCCAGAGCTCGAGCTCGCAGTCGTACTCGGTGCCCTGGAGGGCGACGGTGTGCGTAAAGCTGCCGACTGCGCCGTTCTCGTACTTCCACACTGCGGCAGTGATGCGCGGGATACGCTCGTTCTCGGGCACAGTCGACTCGTCCACGGGGATCTTGGAGAGCTTTCCGGGCTCCTCGTCCCACTCGACGGAGCGGGCGGACACGGAAGTGATGTCGACATCGCCGCCAAAGTAGCGCGACAGGTCGCAGAAGTGCGTGCCCTGCTCGATGACGGGGCCCATGTCCCTGCGCTTGTCCCACCAGGCAATCTTGTCGATCGACTCGTAGGCTGCAGAGTAGCGTGCGTTGGTCGCCATGACGGTGAGGTTGTTGTCGTGGATGATCTGCTTCATCTTCTGCACGCAGCGGAGGTAGCGCAGCATGTAGCCGACGGAGACGACATTGTCGTTCGTCAGCAGCTTGGCGGCAACCTGCTTCACCTCCTCGACCGAGGCGGTCGACACTGGCTTCTCGATAAAGTAGCCGACGGTGGGGAAGTACTTGATAAGGTCGAGCTCGAGCGAGCGGCCCTCGCTCACTCCGCCACGGAAGGCGGGGGGCGTGCCGATAATGATCGCGCTGGGGGGTTAGTAGGTGGTCGGTCACTGGCGGCAGTCCACTCAGGGTTGCCACCGGCAGGTACTCACCGAGGATTCTCCTCGCCCGACTTTTTGATCTCCTGGTAGTACTCATCGATGGTGGGGTACACGACAGTGTCGGCGTAGGCCGACTCGACGAAAGACGCGCATTTCTTCTCAAGCGCGGCCTTGGCACGTGCTGCGTCGGGGTCGATCAACGCGCGGACCTTGAGACGCGGGCCGAGCTTGTGCTCGAGGCGGAAAGAGTGGTTCCAGGGCCCCTGGTGCGAGCCGAACATGATGTTCTGTGGGGGTCAGCGGGGAGTCGGGGGCGAGAGGGTACTCACGCCTGCGCCAACCAGGACGACGGGGAAGTCGCTTCCAGGCTCGGGGTGGGGGTGGCTGCGAATGGAAGCGGAATTTGACAAGTAGTGGCGACGGTGAGTCGACGCGTCGTGTCAGCGATCGATTCGGTGCAGCAGCTGTGCTGCACTCACGTGTCCATGCGGACGGGGGTGTCGACGTTGATGCCATGGTGGGGGATGTCGTCTGGCCCGCCGTCTGCGACCGGCTGCGAGGGGTTGACCTGGGCAGGCGAGGTGGTCGTGATACCACGCTGCTGGAACGCGAGGCGGGTGGCTGCGGGAACACCAGCGGCCATGGGACGGGTCGCAAATGCGCGGGCCTGCTGGAGCGAGGCAGTGCGCGGCGCAGTGCGCATGGCGCGCAGCGAGCGAAGAGCAGACATGGTGCTGAGTGGTGAGTGGTGGGTGTTGGTCGTCACAGATAAGGCGTGGCGAGGACAGTGAGGGGGAGAGAGAGATAAGACGGTATGCGAAGAGAAAGGAGAATGGATGAGAAAGAGAGAGAGAGAGAGATGTCAAACACGAGACGAGTACTGCTGATCTTAACAAGCACACCGGGACTGCGCTGCACAGCTGCGACAACACGTCAAAGCTTCACTTGCACCGTGACCGACGGAACACCAGCGAGCGAACTGTCGACGTGACTGCGTGCGTGCTTGCATGCAAATCTGACCTGACTTGAACCGCCGGCGCGTGCCGGCGGCGGCGGCGTTGAGCGATGAGATCGCGTTGACGTTGGCCGCGCGCCGCCGGGCCGAATGCGGGAAGAAAGCAAAGCAAAGGCCCCCGACGTCATCGGCCATGAGCGAAAGCTAACGAAAGCCCCTGGATCCACGTGGCTGCCATCGCCACTGCCGCCAGCGGCCGAGATAAGCAGAGAGCCATTCAAGACGAGTAAGATTTTACGCATGAATTGGAATGTCGACGAAGCAGGCAAGCGAGGGTGGACGGCGAGAAGGGAGAGTGACTTACTGGTGGAAGGATAGAGAAGTGGAGAGAAGAGAAGAGGCGAGAAGAGCAGAGGATCAGAAGTGATATAGAAGGCTACACTCGTCGACGGGTGCGAGCCGAGTAGCACAAGCAGAGTGGGACTGATGCATGGTGTGTCCATGTATCCGAGCTGGGCCGCTGCCCGCTGGACTTCTTAGCCCGTTCAAGGCTTCGAGCAGAGGCAGAACACATTCGCACCGCGGGGATGAGGCTTCTGCTCGGTTCCAGCTGGCAGCTGGCCAGCTACGAGCCTGGGGGGATTCAACGCCCGCGCGCAGCATGCCACCGCACCGAGATCTGGAACGGTCTAGCACGTCGGTTCTCGGTTCTCGGTACACTCGCTACCAGCGAGGAGCAAGCGCGCAGGCAGGCCACTCACTGCCCAGCACATCATAGCATTCCGCGAGTCAGTACGTCAGTACCAACGATTTCCCTGCCACGGCCTTGGAACAGGCATCATCATGCATACAGAATCTCCCCAACCGGCGGTATAGCATGATTGAGAGAGACAAGAGATAGGAAAGAGCAAACGAGACATGACGAACACGAACACGAATGGTAGGTAATAGAGGGGAGAGTGCGGGGTATGCGACATTGCGCGATCAGGGGGGCCAATGCCCGCTGAGTTAGCTACGTCTTACCTGGGTCTAGGCGATGCCTTGGTTAGTGATTTGCGATGAGGTTTGGCTTGGCTTGGCGATGAGCTTGGAATCGGTCTTCAGCTTGAAAGTTTGCTTGAAAGGTTTGATGTGGGAGAGGATGGGGTTGGACACACTGCCACACGGCCGCACGGGTACGCGCAGAAAATGAGGGGAGAATGAATGAGACAAGGACACGGGGGTGCCTTTAGACAAGCACGACTGCGATGCCCAGACGAAAGTCGTTCGTAATGCTTTCGTTTCGCTGGTATCACCATCGATGTAGTTCGAAGAGTCGCGACCTTGTATCTAGCCCTGCAGAGCTCAAATCAGAACACTCAAGCTGGGGTCAGCTCTGCCCGTCTGTCACGACCCACCATCAACGCGGCTCTTCTTCGCGGCGGTCTCCTCGCTGTCCTCATCGTCGAGCACGCGCTTGAGCGGCGCAGCAGCAGGCGGATCTACTAGCTCGCCGCCATTGGATGCCAGAGGATCTGAAGCTTCTTCCTCTGCCGGCTCATCTTGCTCGTGCTCCTCGTCATAGTCTTCGCCCTCGGCGTGATCTCCAGGGCCATCGGGATGTTCTCCAGTCTCAGCGCCAAAGTCTGCACCCTCATCTCCCTCGAGGCCGTCGTCCTCGTACTCGGCGTACTCTTCCTCGTACTCCTCATCGTACTCCCCCTCTCCCTCTTCACCCTCTCCATCCTCCCCTTCGACGTAGACGAACTCCTCCTCGTACTCCTCCCCCTCTCCTTCAGCATCGACATCACCACCGCCGATAGTAGACTCAAGCGACCTCTGGTCTTCAGGAATGTCTCCGGTCTCGCCGGCCTCGGCGGTGGCCTCAGGCGTAGGCTCGTCATCTGCCTCAGCCGCAGCAGCTCCAGTATCTGCGTCAACTGCTGCTGTCAGCCATGCCACCTCCGCGTGCACGCTCCGTGACTCACCATCAGCCTCTGCAGATGCGAGCACTGCCGCTTCACCGATACCCTCGATGCCGTACTCGTCGGCGTCTTCGTCCGCAGCCTCTTCTGCGGCGTCATCTGCTGCCTCTCCCACAGTCCCGTCTGCTGCTCCTCCTGGGGCCGCAACGGCTTCGTCTGCTCCTTCTTCAGCAGCCTCGGCAGCTTCGTCTGCTCCTTCTTCAGCAGCTTCGTGTGCTGCCTCGCCCGTGGGATCTGCAGCTGCGTCGTCTGCTGCCTCGCCTGGAGCTTCGTACTCCACCTCCTCCTCGGCAGCAAGATCGACAACCTCAGCTGCTTCTCCTGCACCGTCAGCAGCGCCAGCCTCAGCCGTCTCGTCGACATGAGGCTCGTCTGCGTCTGCTGCTCCGTACGTCGTCTCAGCTTCGCGAGTGTCGACGGCGGCCTCAGCCTCACCACCAGCTTCGGCGTCCTCCTCGTACTCCACATACTGCGCTGCTGGTTGCTCAGCGAGCTCGGCGTGCTCCGTGCTCTCCACGCCCGTGTCGGTCTGTTCTTGCTCAGCAGTGTCCGTAGTCTCGGTTTCTTCCGCTCCGAGCTGTACTGCGTGAGGTTGCGCCTCCGCCTGGTCAGGAATGGCAGGCGCTCCCGTGGCTTGAAATTCAGCAACCTCGCCCTCGAGCTCGGCGGCTCCGGTATGGATGCTGTCATCGGCGTGACCCTCGGCGGCCTGGGTTGCGTCGGGATGCTGTTCGACCAGCTCGGCAGCTCCACCCTCGTGTGGATGTTGCCCAGCCTGTGCTGCACTCTCCCCGCCCTTTCCCTCTTCCCCCTCCTCATACTCCACATCCTCCTCATACTCCCCCTCCTCCTCATACTCCTCTCCCTCCTCCCCCTCCTCCTCCTCCCCTTCAACAGCCTCCACCTCCCTCCGAATAGCCTCAAACCTTGTAATAAACCGATGCGGCCGAAACTCGACAAACAGCTGAACAGGGGTAGGCAGCCCACACCCCTCATGCAGCGCCAGCACATCCAACAGCGTGACACCTTGCACATTGACATCATCCTGCCGTCAGCTCTGCTCTCTCACTTCAACCCACCTCGCCCATTGCCAGTTCCATCTGCCGCTCGACAAGGACCAGCTCCCTCCCGTCCTCGGCTGTGCCTTCTGCGGTCATCTCGCTGCGCAGGTGCGCAAGGAGGACATGCAGCCCTTCCTCGGCTAGGTCGTCGCGGCCGGGGAGGTGGACGGGGGTGGCGAGGGTGTCGAGCTCGTCTGGGGGGTGGAAGAGGGCGCGGGTCGTGTTGTGGGAGTGGAGGAGGATCGGGGCGAGGGGCTCGAGGTCGGTGTCGTAGTCGTCGGCGGGGGCGTGGGTCGGGTCGGCGTCTTGTGCAAAATCATGCGAGGCTTGCGGATCTTGGGTGACGGCGTGGGTAGACTCATGGACAAGCCCTGTGGCGTCGTCTATTGCTTTGGACGTTGTAGAGGTAGACGGCCCAGCTTCGGACGTCTCAACGACCTCGACCGTGACACCAGCGTCCGGAGGCAGCTCACGCCCCTCAACTTCGCCACTGGCGATCTCCTCAGCCGCGCCCTCGAGCTCAGCCGCGCCCTCGAGCTCAGACCCAGCGCCCACCGCCAGCGGGATCTCCTCCGCCACTGCGTGCTCAACTTCACCCTCCACACCCGCAGCGATCTCCTCAACCTCAACGTCGAGGTTCTCGACCCGTCCGGCGCCTTCAACATCCGCAGCATCTGCCGCCTGGGCTTGGACAACCACCGCCTCCTCAATGACGACTCCCTCGATCTCAACCTCGCCAACCTCCCCTTCCCCCTCTCCTTCTCCCTCCTCCCACTCCACTTGCCCCTCCCCCTCCCCCTCCTCACCAGCCATCTCCTCATCCCCATCCTCCGCCCCGCCATCCATCGGCTCATCCTCATGCCCCGGGGCTTGCCCCAGGTCTGCACCGAGGCGGGGCGCGGGCGCGGGCGCGGGCGCGGAGTCGTCGTCGGCGTACATCCCCTCCTCGGGGGGTATGTCCAGATCCATGCGTGCTTGAGTAAGGTGATGCAGAGTGGGAAGGGTGCTCCTTTGTGACGAGCTGACGTTGGACCTGTGTCGTCCAGCGGTAGATACCTCGTTATCGATGGTGGCTTTATTTCTGTCTCTTATTGCTTGTGTCGCGAGTTCGATGCAAGTCGTGCGTTGCGTCGTTCAGCGCAGATTGAACGCAGATTCGTCTGCGTAGGTAGATGTTCTGATGATGCGAGATAAGAAGTCTAACTGTCTAGCTGATCGTTGCTCGGTTTACGCTGTGGCCGAGATATGTAATCCTAGACCCTTTCGATGTCCTGCACGCTGTACTGGTGAGCTGCAGTCGTAGTGGAATTCGGAGTCGCTCGATGGCGATGACAATGATGAGAAGTCGAGACGAGATGATTATCGAGCGGTCGGTCGTGAGAAGCATCTGAGGTGTGGTTGGTGGCGACGCCCACGTGATGTGGCGGTTTGCCCCGCCAGGTGCTTTCGTCCAGTCCTCCTCACTCCGATCCCAGAGGATCCCAATCTTTTCAGCTAATCACGCTATCGATGACATGCACGTCGTTCGCGAACGAGCGGCCAAGGGGCCCGGAACTACATAAGTCCAGCAGAGCAACGAGCTTGTCTTCACTGAGCTCTGCTGGGCCAAGTATGCTGAAGCGCACGAAAAGTCTAGAGTAGCCAGTTGCTGATCACTTTGACGACGAGCGCTATCTTCCGCATCAGATGCGCAGATGCTGCGGTGCGCGCTGCTTCGCATCGCACACGCAGCATCGCACATGCGCGCGCACGGCCTAATCACAACTATGCATCGGGCCAGCCCGCGCTATGAACACTCAAGAGCGAAAGAAAGAAAAAAGAGGAGAGGGGGAAAGAAGCCAGCGAGCTGGCACTATGCGTATGGTCCGTCGTGACAGATCGTGGAGAGAGGAAGAGTGACCGAGAGCTGGGCTTTGAACGATGGTTTGGGGCGCAGGCCGGCGACGCTGCGCGCCGCGCGCCGCGCCCGACCCACCGCTTAGGCGCCAAGGACATACTTGCCGAGCTCGGTGATGCCACCGCCGGCGTCCATGAGACGGTTGCCCTCGGCGACACCCTGCATGTTGGTGACGGTGCCGAACGACGAGTAGCGCTCAATGTAGTCCTGCTCGTCCATCCAGGCTGCGGCGCCCTTCTGGAACTCCTGGGCGCGGTTCCAGTCACAGGTCGAGTAGCCGTTGAACGAGTGGCAGCCATACTCGGTGACCCAGAGGGGCTTGGAGGGGTCGGTCTTCTGGTGGTAGTTCTCAATGTACTCCTTGAAGCCGATGAGCTGGTGGCCCTCGTACGTGCCCGAGTCGAGTAAGACGTCGTAGTAGTGGAGGGGGTAGAAGTCGGGCTCACAATCGTGGGCCGCATTGCCGTTTTCGCGACAGGTGCTCTTGAACGTGTTGACCCAGTCGCCGTTCGGCTGGCCCGAGGTGAGCGAGGCCGCGCCGAGACGCTTGCCATACTGGGTACGGGCGGGAAGGAAGTAGTTCATCCAGACGGAGGTTCCCCAAGCGTTGTCGGCACCAATGTTGGCCTGGTCTCCGATTTCGGGCTCGTTGAAGAAGAGGACGTTCTGGACGCTAGCGCTGCTTCCCCAGTCGTTCTGCATCTTGTCAAGGAACTCTCCGGGCAGCCAGGGGGAGTCGTTGTCCCAGCGGAAGGGGTTGCGGTCGGGACCCCAGAGCATGGGCGCAAAGTCGAGCGACTCGGCGCCGGGCACGGGCGTGGCCTTCCAGGTGTAGTACCATCCGACGCGGGAGCCGAGGAAGGGCTGAATGTTGATGCCCGGGTCGGGCCAGGCAAGGCCGACCTTCTTGCCG
Organism: Cutaneotrichosporon curvatum; assembly: GCA_001600275.1. NCBI lineage: Eukaryota > Fungi > Basidiomycota > Tremellomycetes > Trichosporonales > Trichosporonaceae > Cutaneotrichosporon > Cutaneotrichosporon curvatum. Next base: position 109,824 of record BCJH01000036.1, on the reverse strand, counting down.
CCACCGAGGGTGACGCCGGTCGAGGGAGGGGGGGTGGACTCCTGGCCCTGGTTGTTGTTGCCCTGGTCACCACCGTTGTTGTTGCCCTGGTCACCGCCGTTGTTGCCCTGGTCGCCACCGTTGTTGCCCTGGTCGCCGCCGTTGTTGTTGGCCTCGGCCTGGTACGAGTTGCCGAGGTTGGCGTCGCCAGCGTTCTGGTCGCCACCGTTGTTCTGGTCGCCACCGTTGTTCTGGTCGCCGCCGTTGTTCTGGTCGCCGCCCTGGTTCTGGTCGCCACTCTGGTTGGCGTTCTGGTCACCGCCCTGGTTCCAGTCACCGCCGTTGTTGCCGTTGTTCTGGTCACCACCCTGCTGCTGGTCGCCGCCCTGGGTGACCTTGTTCACAGTGGTGTCGCTGCCAGCGGCCGGGGCCGGACGGGCACGGCACTTGGTGCCGTCCGCGCGCTTGATGACCTGGTAGCGGGGCTTGGACTGGGCACCGACTGCGCTGCGGGCAGCGGGGTTGGCGCGAGCACCCTGGTGGTGCGCACGGGGGTGGCGTGCGACGCCGTGCGACTTGGCCGCGACCTGGGGTTAGCGAGTGCGAGTGAGTGTATGCGAGCATGGTGTTGCGCTGAGCGCGAGTGGTTGAGATCCATGCACATGCACAAGAGATCTCTCTCAGCTGTGCATCGGAGTCGAGCACGGCCGAAGCTTTGTTGTGCGTGTGTGTGGTGAGGAAGGGGTGGGTTGTGTGTCCCTGAGGCGCTTGGCAAACGCCACTTGTAGCACGCGTCCGCGCCACAGAACAAAGGACCGCCCGGTCGAGGGGGGGGTTTGGGTGAATTTGGGACACTGAATGGAGACGTCGACGGAAGAGTGAATGCAGCGGTGAAGGGGGACATGGGAGGGGCATGGCTGGGTGCTCGATGCGTTGTTTACTGCAGAGAGCATAACAGAGACTTGATCACAACCGGAAACGAGACTCGACTCGACCACAAGAGACAGACACGATACTCACAGGAGTGGCCTCGAGGGCGAGACCTGCGAGCGCGAGGTAGGGGAGGAGGTTGGCGAGTCCGAGCATGTTGATGTGCTTGGTCTTGCGAAGTGTAGTCGCGAGAGAGTCTACTTGTTAAGAGGTCGTTGTTGCTTGGACGTCGTTGATATGGTACGTGTACGAGCGAGCAAGACTAGAGATCAACCCGTTTGCTTGCTGCCTTGTGTGGAGAATCGAAGGAGTGACTGGTAGTGAGGTGAGGAGGGAGGGAGGTGATGAGGAGGAGGGAGATGACCACGGCCCGGATGAGACGGAGTGCTTGATGAGGATGTTGTAAAGGAGAGTGGATGAGAAGACGGACGACGATGAGGAGAGTTTAGGAGTAGTTGGTTTGACGTGGTTGGAGGAGGAAGGCGACGAGGCCAGAGACCAGGGGCACGCGGTGTTTGGGGGGAGGGGGCGCAGTTGCTAGAAGGAGGAAGGAAGGAGGGAGGGAAGGGGATGGATGGCCAGGGGAAGGTGCCTCATGATCCTGTCGTGAGTTTCCTGAGTGCGCCCCGCCCGGTCACGCTGCCTGGGATAGAGAGAGCAGCTCTGCAGTGCGCCGATCGACTTGTCTTGTGTACAAGCGTGTGTGTGTGTGAGTGTCAGTGTCCACTGCTCAGAGAGGCAAGCGCATGGGCAGAGCGATCCAACTGGCAACACACACACACACAGATGCGACGGGGCGCACAGGGCACTGTTGCAAACGCGTGCTGGCTGGAAGAGGCAGTATTCCACACCCAAAGGAGGGGTACAGCGAGGGAAGAATCGCCGCCAGACCCAGTCGAGAGCGATCAATGCACACACACAATCAAACCCCTGGAGCCATTCCCTGCGCTCTTGCTTCACTACCGCCCCAGTTGTGCGTCCACTGGCGAGGTCATCGTTAGAGGGCAGCTGAGATGGCCCACCGCGCAGGCAGCGCTCCACTCTGGACCCGGCCAAACCTGCGCACCCCTAGCACCAAGAGTAGTACGCCGAGTCCCACCCAGCGAGCGTTCACATCGTACAGCTTCGTCGTAGGCCGTCTGGTGTCTCGCGTTAATCACCCTCCCCGTGTGCGATACCAAAGCGACGCCAGGGTGAGGACCGGTCGGGAGCAGCTCAGCACCCGGGTCGCACGCGCCCTGCGCGTGTCCTGCCGTTCTCAGGGACCAGACAGCTGGACGTGATGCGCCCTCCAGGGAATCCGGGCCGGTTTTTCTGGCCTCCCGGGGCCGCGAGCAGAGAGGAAAAATCCTGGATCGTCGGAATCACCGTCGGGCGTGCAGGGATCGTGCAGCATTGGTGAAACGCGCTTTGCCCGTGGCCCTGAGATCCGAGGGCACGGGCGCGGAGCGCAGTAAAAGCTAAGCTTACGCGTGGGTCACGTGACGGACGAGGGAGATTGGATCACACAGATCACACGCGGCTGCCACGAGGCGGGGTGGAGGTCACGTGATCTGAAACTGTCGCCCGTGCTGATCGTCAGGCCCTCTGTCGACCTCCACCGGAAGATGACGTTCATCGTCGCAACGCGATATTTCCATCTCTCTCGACATCGCCGGCAACAACCCGTCCGTTGAGGGCATGAGCTCGCGATCATAGCCACACCGAAGTGCTAATCGCTGACCGCGGCTCTGACTAACGATCTCACTACCAGCTCTGACTGAGCCTAGTCGCGTACTCCCCCACCTAAGCCTGCCCGCCATGGGCCGCATGGGCCGCATGGGCCGCAACGCCGCTGCCCTCGCCCTCTCCGGCGCCATCCAACTAGCCCTCCTCGCCTACTCAGCCCACGTCGACGCCCACCCCGACCGCTTCGGCGGGCTCAAGTACACAGACGTCGACTGGCGCGTAGTCTTCGACGGCCTGGTCCACACCTTCCGCCCCTCCCCTCCCGCCGCACTCGCCAGCGGACCCCTCGCACCCCGCCTCGCAACCGCGGGCCTCCCCCTCGGCTCGCCGTACGACCGCGCAACATTCCGGTACACCCCTCTCCTGGTTCTCGTCCTCTCCCCGGCCCTCCTCCACCCCCTGGCCGGCCGCCTCGTCCTCGTGGCACTGACGCTCGCCGTCCCGCCCGTCCTCCTCGCCGCTGGCGCCGACTTTTGGAAGACCCACCTGCTCTGGACGCTCAACCCCATCGTGCTCAACATCTCAACCCGGGGCAGTCCCGAGGCACTCCCCTGTCTCCTCACCGCGGCGCTCGTCCTCTCCCTCCGGAAGGCTGGTCTCGGATCAGCTCCAGCTGCACCCAACGCAAGCCGGTGGGAAGCAGCCTCCGCCGCCCTCCTCGCCCTCGCGGCGTCGTACAAGATCTATCCGGCCATCTACGTCCCCTCCATCTGGCTGGCCCTTGCGCGGCGGTACGGCTTCTTCGGCCCCCGCGTCTGGCGCTTCGGCCTCATCGCAGCGGCTACAGCGGTAGCAGTGAATGGCGCCCTCTACCTCATGTGAGCCCCCCCAACTCCCCCACTAACGCCCAGCTGGGGACACCCCTTCCTCCACCACACATTCCTGTACCACCTCTCCCGCCTCGACCACCGCCACAACTTTTCCCCCTACTTCCTCCCAATCTACCTCGCCCGCACCACCCCCCCTTCCCCCTCCCCCTCCCCCCTCCCACTCCCCCTACGCGCCCTGCGCAGCCCGCTCGCCTCCTTCCTCCCGCAATCCTCCTCCCTCCTAGCCGCGCTCCTCACCCCCGTCCTCGGAATCGAATCCGCCCTCTTCTTCCAGACCGCCCTCTTCGTCGTCTTCAACAAGGTCTGCACGTCGCAGTACTTTCTCTGGCCGCTGCCCCTCGTCCCACTCCTGAGTATTCCGGGACTGAGCTGGCGCGCGCTCGGGGTCATACTCGGGGCGTGGGTCGGCGCCCAGGCGCTGTGGCTGGGCTTTGCGTACCGGCTCGAGTTTTTGGGAGAGCCAGTGTACGAGGAGCTGTGGGGGGCTGGGCTGGGGTTGTTCGCGGTCAGTGTGGGTGGGTTGGGGTGGTTGTTGGGGGCGGCGGTGCCGCGTCCTGCGGAGCGTGCTGCAGAGGCTGCCGTGAAGGGGACTGCAGCGCGTGCTCCGGGGTCTATCAGGAAGGGGACTGAAGAGGTCGCACCGAAGACAGGGGGAGGAGTGCAGAAGGGCCAGGCTGGGAGGAGAGTGAAGGCAAGGTAGCGACGATAATCGCAGTTTTGGTATAGAAGTGCATACAGCATGCATTGGTGAAGTCTGCGACCTCGTCCTGCCGGCGGCGATTTCATCTCATCTCTCCCGCGGCTACGAGGACAACCCAGGCCAGCCCGGATAAGCCATACCTCATTCGTAGCAGCTTGGTATCCAGACATCTCAGACCACGACGCGCCTCAGATCTCAGTTATGCGGTCTCGACGCTCATCGCCACATCGGACAACACCCATCTCAGACATCGCAATCCGACTCTTCACCCACTCATCCTCTCAACTAACAACCCAACCAACCTCCCACCTCCTACCTCCGACCCCCCCCCCACCACAACATCCCACAGACCACTCGTAATCACACTATGCATGCTCAAAACCGCCTCCCAAACATCCCCTGGCCCTGCTGGCCCTGCTCCTGCTGCTGACCTTGCTGCTGCTGGCCCTGCCCTCCTCCCGGCTGCCCCTGCCCTCCTCCCTGCCGCCCGCCAAACGGCCCATACTCATACCCCGGCGGGCCCTGCACCGGCGAGAACATCTCCCTCTGCGGCGAGCCGTACCCGTACTGGAACTGCTGGAAMCCCCCGCCCCCGACCCCGACCCCGGCCCCGGCCGCGCCCGCCGCGCCTGCGCTGGAGCGGTACGGCTGGGAGGGGTACTCGCTCGACCAGTCTGCGTGGCCCGACTGGCCTTGCGACTGCGGCTGGGACTGCTGGTGCGCAAAGGACTGGGACTGGGACTGCGACTGCGAGTGGGAGTGAGAGTGCGAATGACTCGACTGGAGCGAGTGCGAGTGCGAGTTGAGCTGCGCCAGCGCGGGGTGGAGATGCGCTGGGGGGCGGTCGTCGAACCCGTTTGCGCTGGGCGCGCGCCACTCCGGACGGAAGGGGGAGTGGCCCCTCCCCGGAGCAGGGGTGAGCATCGCCATAGTCGGCCCAGGGGCCAGGCTTGATCCGCTGACACTGCCCGCGCTCGTGGCTGTGCGCGCAAACTCGAAGCGCGAGGCTGTGCGGGGTGCGTCGGCGTCCGAGTCAAAGTCGGACGTGGACGTGGGTTGCGAGTGGGTCTCGACGGGGGAGGAGTGGGACGGCGCAAAGGGCGAAAAGGGGCCAGAGTACGACTCGGGGGCGTGCGCGTGGGCCTCTGGTCGGGCGGCGAGGGACGCAAGCGGGATGCCGAGCTTGGGCAGCTCCTCGAGGAGGGGGTCGAACGGGCTCGGGGAGAAGCCGCCGACCGCGTGCGAGAGCGCGAGCATGCGCTGCAGCTCGTCCTTGTCCAGGCCGAGGGTGAAGGCGAAGCCGGCTTTGCGTGCCTCGGGTTGCGTGAAGACGTCGTCAAAGTCCGGGAACGGCGAGTGGATCGGGTACTCGGTCGACGGGGAGGGGGAGGGGGGTGTGGCGGATGGGGATTGGGATTGGGATTGGGACTGGGATGGGGAGGTGGGGCGTGATGGACCGGCCTCTGGCGGGGGAGAGGGCTTCGGCACGGTGATGGCCGAAGGCTTCTTCTTCGCCGGGGGTGCGGGTGCGGGTGGCGGTGGTGAGGGGGACGGTGCTGGGTCGGAGAGCCCAGGTGGTGGTGTGATGCCAGGGGGAGGGGCGATGCCGGGTGGTGGAGGTGGGGAAAAGGTGGACGTGGGTGGCGGGACCTTGACGGCAGTAAAGGTCTTCTTCTTTGGCGACGGCTGCCCGCTGCTCGTAGACGGCTCGCCGCTGGCCACGCTCGAGCTCCCGCTGCGACCGCGCGCCATCGCCAACGCCTGCTTCTTCTCCTTCTTCTCCCGTGGCGGTGCGACGGGTGACGGCGTCGGCGGCGGGAATGCATTGGCATTCGCGCTGACGCTGGCACTCCGCCCGCCACCGAGTGGGACAAGCGTGCTTGCTGGCTTGGTGGGTCGAGATGTCCCGACAGGCGCGATGCGGCTGCTGCTCGCTGCGCCGCCGCCGCCGAGCCTGCCGCTGCCGCCGGTCGCCGGGCGCACAGCCCAGTTGGCCGTACGCGGGAGCGCAGGCGAGTCCGGGTCGTCAGCCGACGGCTTGGGCCACGCCGACTTTTGCGTAAACGGCGGCGGCTGCAGCTGCGACTGCTTCTGCCGTGCGTCGTACTCGGCCGGCCGGGTCAGCGCCGTGATCAGATCAGTGCGCGTGAACGAGTCGCCCTCGCCTCCCCACTCGTGCAGGTTTGGGCAGTGCGCGTGGTCGCACTTCATGCCTCGCAGGAACGCCTCGCAGTACCGCGTCGTCCCGTACGATGCTTGCAGGATCTGCCCCGGCGGGCCCTGCGGCGCTGGTATCCCATCGAGAGACGAGATCGCGCGTGCCGCATCCTCCCGCCGCACGTAGACAATGTAGATGCCCATAGCCGTCGCGGGCGTGTCCGGATCCGGGCCGGGCACAGGCGACGACAGGCCAGCCCGATCTCGCAGGTACAAGCGTGCAATCTTGCCGTACTGTCCGAAAAACTCGTTCGACCGCAGGATAGACACCGCCTCCTCGATGGAGCCGGAGCCGGGGATCTTCATGCCCACGACGTACACCGAGTTCTTCATGACAATGCGCGTCTCCAGCAGGTGTCGCCGTCCCATCGTCTCGAGCTGCTTCGTGATCTTTGCGCGCTTCGCCTTCTTCTCCTTGACTCGGCGGACTCTACAGGTCAGTAAAGGCATGCCTCCACTCTACGCACTCGTCAAAGTCGACAGGCTCAAAGACGACAGACTTTTGGTCGTACTTGCGCCGACATCCTGGGCAGCGCGGGTCGTCGCGCAGCAGCTTGTGATAGCAAAACTGGCAAATCTGGCGGGGTCAGCAGCCACTCGGCAAAGGTGGGCGGGCATGGGCGCACCTGCAGACCACACTGGCATGGCTTGAAGTTCTGGTCCGAAAGGTCAAGCGGTTCTGCGCAGACCATGCAGTCGGGGTCGTCCTGCTGTCAGCGACGAGTTCTGTAACTTGGTGGGCGCGCGATGGAGAGCAAGTGGTTCGCCACTGCTGCTGCTGATGAAACAGGAGAGCAGATCACTGATCGATCACACAGAGCATGACCAAGCCCACTCCCATCGCGGCCATCGTACGCACCTCCTCATCACTCCACGCAACGTCCTGGAGGCCCTTGAGAACCTCCCTGTTAACGCCAGACAAAGAGTGCGAGGCGCCAGCGCTGCGCAGCGACGTGAGCGGCTGCTGCCCAGTCGTGGGGTTGACTGGCAATGGGTGTACTGTCGGCATCCGAGGCGGGCGACTATGGTGGTCGAGTGTGGGGGGAAGTGGGGTTGGAGGGGTGGAATGGTCGCGGCGATGATGGGCGCACGTCGGCAGAGGTCCTTGCAGTGGAATAAGACAGTGTTGGAAGGGTGGGTATCGAGACGGCGGCCTTTAAAAATGCTGAGCGAGACGATGGAATGGTGGAGGGGAACCTGTCGCCTTGATGCGGTTGGAAAGTCGGAAAGGGGATGCTGTCGATGTGGGGTTGGGTGATGCAGGCGCTGGCGATGACCGATGCGCGTGTGGGGGGGAGTGGTATATTGATCAAATGGGTCGACGAAATGCAAGCGAGAATGATGATGGAAGAGACTGAAGGTGTGGTCGAGGTCGGCGGTGTCGAGGTCGTCGAGGAGGTCGAGCTGGCCGAATGGAAGAGGAATCGATCCAGGCACCGACCACGCGGGCGGATTTTGCGGGATTTTGCCACTGAGGCACTGTTGGGTGGCGACTGTAGCTATGGCTAGCTACGGCTTCGAGAGGTTGGTCTCGGCGACAACGAACAACAAACCAACACGCTCTAGCTGGACAGAGGGCAGGCAGGCAAGGAGACAAGCTACAGACGCATACATAGGTCTGGCAGCGCACTGGTTGGACTACCGCTCTATCTGCTCTGGACGCAATGGCCGACCTCAGGACGTACTTGGCCTCCAAGTGAGTATCTACCACTCGCCCCTCTGACCTCCAGGTACATGTCTGGCCCCAAGGCCGACGCCATCCTCGCACACGCAGGCGAGAAGAAGAAGAAGCGCAAGCGCCCAAAGAACGAGGACTACATTGGCGGCGCGTCGACGTCAGATGGCAGCGGGGGGCTGAAGCTGCGCGACGAGGACGACTGGAAGCAACGGCGGAAAGACGCCGAGCTGGACGGAGAGGATGCGCCAGGTGGGTCCAGTCCTAAGGTGAAGCTAACCTCAGTCGTGGGAAAGGACCTCGCAACGTTCAGGAAGGGGAAATCGGCATGGGCGACGGTTGGGGGCAGTGCGCTGCCCATGCCTGCGAATGTGAAGGAGGAGCCGCGAGATGGGTCAGAGGAGGCTGGGCCGAGCGGTACCGCAGGGGAAGGGGAAGCCGCACCAGAACCGGCTCAGCCGTTGACGAAGCGGAGGGGCGGTCTGCGGACAGCTGCGCAGATGGCAGAAGAGACGGCGCGGCTGGCCGAGGCCAACAGGTCGCCGTCGCCCGAGCCCGGGGCAGTGGTACAGGCGCAGACTGTGCACCGTGATCAGTCGGGACGGGTGCTGGATGTGGAGCAGCTGAAAGAGGAGGCACGGCAGGCTGAGCTGGAGGAGAAGCGGAAGGAGAAGGAACGGGCAGAGTGGACGAAGGGCCTTGTGCAGCGCGAAGACCGGGAGCGGCGCGCAAAGGAGGAGCAGCGGGCTGGAGAGCAGGACGTCGCGAGGTGAGTGTTGTGGTAGTGCTGAGTGCGGTGTATAGGCGCAGTCGAGTGTCTCTGACAAGCACTCGAGGCGACCTTGTTCTACCCCTCGCAGTCACCTTCTGGGCTTGCCATCGCCCCGGACCCCGCTGACCGCAGATATGCCGACGACGCCGCGATGAACCGCGAGCTCGCAGAAGTAGAGCGCTGGAACGACCCTGCTGCGCAGTTCCTCACTGTGAGTGCAAGGATTGAACGTGGAGGGTGTGGAGGCTTGGCAGCTGGCTCTCGCACCTGGAGCTGTGCAAGCGACCTACCCTCCGATGTCTTACGGATGCTGACGCCAAGCAGAGCAAGAAGAAGAAGAAGAAGGGACCCAAGTTCCCTATGTACAAGGGCGCGTATCCGCAGAACCGATTCGGCATCGCACCGGGATACCGATGGGACGGAGTGGGTGAGTGATGGGTGTGGACGTGGACGTGAGCCACGGCGGTGCCGAGAAGCTGGGCGAGCGGCTACTATGATGGCGGCGGTTTTGCCTACTGACGGAGTGCAAGACCGAGTGCTGACGACAGACCGGTCTACTGGGTTCGAGCGCAAGTGGCTACAGGCACAGAACACTGCTGCGCGTAATATCGAAGAGTTTAACAAGTGGAGCGCAGAGGATATGTAGGGGAGTATAGGAGTATAGTTTGGAGAGAGAGTAGTCGTACACCTTTGCATAAGCATCATGCATCATTTTGCATTGCTACTTCACACTCTTGGTGCTCATTGTCCTGAGTACTCGATGATGGCTCGGAACATTTGGTGTCCGGAACCTGAGACCACCCGCGTCTACGGACTGTGTAGGAATGAGCAGCCAAGCAGACGGCATGCCGAGCGGCCAGGAGCATGCATGGCATACCAAGAGCATTGGACACGAGTCAATGAGCCATGGCGCTATTACTACGCGTCTGACACAAGGGCAGGGGAGCGGGTCCCATTCAATAGACAGCGTGGTATTCTCCTCACCTGTTGCTTGGTATCCGTGGTTCTAGGAAATCGGGTGGGTCAACGTAGTAGCTGTGATCAGTGATGTCTGCTTGCGGATGCGATGCGTGTCTGCCGTGGACGCTGTACACTGACTAGCTAGCTAGCTAGCAGCTCCGCAGAGGAGCGGAAACGCGAACGCGGGTTAGGCCGGGGCAGGCGCGCGTCCTCACACCTCACAGGCCCACATGCCTGCTGTACTCGCCCATCGCACAACGCCGCTCCGGTCTTACAGCTCTCTCGTAAGATTGTGCTTTGCGGTCGATGGAGGGCCAGGGGCTAAACTGGTGAAATAAGTGAGGCTGTCTTAGTGCCCCGGTCCCGCGTACGTTTGATTATGAGCAGTGGTGTGGTGAGACGAGATGCCGAGCACGTAGCGATCCATCTCCCCCTGCCTGCGTCGTCTGGGCACCAAGCAGTGGCTAGCGGGTGTTCGATCTCGTCCGCTTTAGTAGTAGCTTCAGCGAGGGAGATGGGGCATTAGAAGCAGAGCAGAAGAACTGGAGTAGTCTTGGTGCATAATGAATGAGAGAGAGAGAAGAGTAGACGACGCGCTCATGCCCTCTCGCTGACGATCCGCGTCGACTTTCCTCGCCTTCCCCGCCTTCCCTCCCTCACTCTTCCCCTGCTTTGTCATCTTCCTCAGCGGTCATCGTGTGTTCCTCAACTGCGTAGTCGTTCTCATGCATTGCATCTGTACTGCACTTGAACTCGAAACGCGAAACGGCTTGCATGGCATCTTGCGTACGTCGATGGGAGAGAGAGTAGAGCGCGTTAAGGGAAAGGAAAGGCGGGGGTGGGGCATTTCCCCCTGTCGCCTCTCTTGACCTTCCTCGCCTTCCTTCCTTCCGGACCTCTCCTTCCCCGCCTTCCTCGACCTTCCTTCCCTCTCCTCTGTGGCACCTTCCTTCCTTCCCCTTCCCCCTTCCTCGCCTTCCTCGCCTTCCTTCCTTCCTTCCCCCTCTTCAGTGCCCAAATCTATCCATAGCACCAGGTCCATCCCATCCATCCCATCCATCGTCTGTTCATCTCTCTTGCTTCTACTCATCATCATCAGTCGCATTCACTACTCTCTCTCTCTCTCTGTCCATCTCTTGTGCTTATCAGCGGTCCACTCTTGTATCCTTGGAAATCCCCTTTCTTGCTACACAATCACAACCATCACCCCTTCACCCTTCCTTCCCTTTGTCTACCGCCCATCTTGCCCGCAGAGACCCAAGGCAGCAAGCAATCGCGAGTAGATAGCCAACAGCACACTCCCTCGCGCACACATCCTCCGCAACCCCCTCCCCCTGCTCCCCACCGCTGCTCCCCATCTCGCGCCCACCCCTGCGATCCCTAAGCCATCAGCGGCCCTCTGGACCCCCGCGCTGGAAACAACAAATAATCAGCAGATTAGCAGTGCCAGCAAGCATCGTCGTCTCGAGCAAGCAAGCACTCCGCTCTGAGCTCGTGCCGCTTACATTCCAGCTGCAACAAACGACTAAGCCAACACGGCCTTCCACCCAGCGAGCACGTCCATAACACGTCCCTCGACGTGTCATTTGCATCGCGAAAGCCTACAGTCTGCTCTTTTCGCCTAGCGGAAGACGTGTAGACGACCACGACACGCTCATACACCCACCCACCCACCCACCTACCTGACATTGTCCAGCTCGTGTCGACATCGGATCCAAAACCCCGCAGCACAGGAGCAGTATTTTTATCCACCACTCCTCAACCCAGTTCTCACTCCCCTATCTACGACCATGGCACACGACGACGGCTACGGCGGCGCGCGTGGTAACGCAGCGTCATACGTGAACAACGATCTCGCCAGCGCGATCCACGACGTCGTCCACATCTCGCGCAACGGCTCAAGTCAGCCCGTGTCTGCGAGCAACTCACACCAAGGCCTCTCCAGCACTGCCAACGGCGCCTCGGCGCGCTACGTCGCAGGGCACCAGTACTCGCATTCGAACCCCCCGCCCCAGCGGGCCGAGAACCCGTTCGAGACAGAAGAGGAGGCCGCGGCCGGGGGCGCACCAAAAGGGTGAGTTTTTGAGCGTGCGACCGATCTAGAAGCGGGATGCGCGAAGCCAGGCGGGCGGGTGCGTGCGGATGGGCGTAGGAAGAAGATGTTCCATGGCACGATCTGCAGTGCTTTCGAGCAGAAGTACTCGCAGAAAGACTCGTCTATATGAGCGGCAAATCGCTACCCTAGTGGCAATCTCACACCCACCTGCCCATCTCTCTTATCTGTGCTACCGAGCTGCAGCCGCCATCACCTGTCCACGCATAATGCCAGAGCCATCACTTGCAAGCGGATGAGTGTATCGCTCTCCGCCAGCACGCAGAGCGTCGGCCAGCACATACATCTTCCCACCCCCAACTCGTCTCCCTGCTATCACAGCTGAGAGCTACATTCCTCCCAACCCCAGTCCACTGCAGTATCAAGTGCTTACCATGCCTCCTATCGCCATTGCGACTACTACTACCACTACTACCACGTCTACTACCCACTCCCGTGCCGACAGCTCCAACTCCGGCCTCAAGGCTTCGCGCAGCAGGGGGGTGCTTCGTCGCTCTCCCTCAGGCAAGCCCCACCCCGACACCCTCGAGGGCCAGAACAAGGACAGCAAGAGCAAGAAGGCTGGCCGCTACGGCGATGTTATCGACACATGGGACCCGACGGGTCTGGGATCGACCAGTGAGTGTCTCGCTCGCGCAGGCAGAGAAGTACGTGCTGACGAGCAGTGTGGCATCAGTGAGATATCATACTGTATACTTGGCACTAACCGCAGCTCTGGACCGTACGATGCAGCTGCACCACAGCGCAACGTCAACCAGCCGGGCACAAAGGCGCCCATGCACGCGTTCAAGGAGCGCCCAGAGCCCACCCCGCCGCGCACGAGTCCCGCGGTGATCTCGCACGCTCCTGCGCCCGAGCTCCCTAGCAAGGACGTTGAGCGGCCTCTCGAGAAACTGCGCGAGCCTCGTGAACAGCCCCGCGAGATCCGCGAGACCCGCGAGCCCCGCGAACGCCGCGAGCCGCGCGTGGAGCAGCCTCGCGAGTCACGCGAACGTCGGGACGAGTCTTCAGGTCGTCGACCCTCGTCCGCCACGCGCCGCCGCACGAGCGAGGGTGGACTGACGGGCACCTACTCGACCAGCGTACCCTCGGGCGGCGCGTACTTCCCGGATCAGACACTCGAAGAGGAGGACGACGAGGAGTCCACGTCTCGCAAGGAGCGCCAGCGCGCGCGCGAGGAGAAGCAGCGCGCATTAAAGGCGGCCTGGGGGATAGACACTCGTAAGTTGATAAATCTAGACCGTTAGCTGACTTCTAGCCGAGCCGTATGAGGACTTTGGCTCCTCCCCGCGCGACGAGTCGTACATAGACTGTAAGCTGTGGATCAACATCGCTGACATCAGTGGGCGCGGACTACACCTCTCCAGAGGCGCGCTCGCCTGGCTTCCGCCTCGGAGGAGGGGGCCCCCGCAGCCCACCAATCGTACCCGAGGACAGTGTCATCAGCGTCGACGACGTGTTTGCCACCCGCGGCCACAACCCACGCCAGAACAGCGGCGGCGTGAAGCGGACCAAGAGTCTGATGCAGAAGATCAAATCCATGGTGCGTCGAGAGTCTGATGAGAGTGTAGTGCCCATGCCCTCGCCCACCGGTGGCATTGGCTCGCGATCACAATCCATGTCGGATGCGGACTACGGTCACGGCTACTACCCGGGCCACACGCCGCGTCGTCCCAGCCAGGGTGACTTCTGGCGGGACGCGCCGGTGGCCGAGGAGGCAGAGGAAGACGGCGGCGACATTGTGGACTTTTCGCAGCCCGCGGGCTGGGGTCCTCCGGCGAGCGCAAGCCCGTCGATCCCCAGCCCAGGTGTGGGTCCCGGATACGGCGACGATCTCTTCGGGCCGCGCAGCAATGTGCCTGTGCCCGTCGAGCAGCGGCGGCAGTGACACGACGAGTGGAGCATTGGGCACTGGCACTGGCACTGCACGACGACCGAGGGCCGGCCGGCAGTCCACCCGTGATGTGGGCTCGCTGACACCCCCTTAGCGCAACGGCACAGACCGGGCACGTTCGCCAAGCAAGTTCTCCCCCAGCTCCGAGTACCCGCCCATCCCCGCCTCCTCGCCCGGGCCAGAGAGCCGCTCATCCGCGAGCGGGAGTGCCAGCGACCTCATGGGCAGCGCCCAGGCGCGCTCCTCGCCCATCAAGCTCCCACCGCGGCTCGACGTCGACGCCGCAGAGGAGCTCGACGAGACCCTCCCGCAGCTGACTGGCAATCCCAACCGGCGTCCGAGCACCGCCGTCCCCGTCATGCCTGTGATACCCGACTTTGACGACATTGTCACCCGCCGGAGGGGGAGCCAGTCGGCCAGCTTTGACCCCGAGCCGGTGCAGATCAAGCGCAAGGCTAGTATAGTGAAGAAGCTGACCGGGCGGGCGGGATAGGGGATATGCCGTCAGAGTGAGGGGGGCAAGTGTAGCCCGCAGCGTAGAGTATAGCGGCGCCATCAGATCAGCGCACAGCACGCGCCGAGCGCGCACGTAGAGTTCGTGGCTAATATCGATATAGTGATGCATCCGTCCTATTGCCCGTGCCCAAGACCCATCCAGCCCTCGTACCTTGCTCTCTGTTCCAGCTAACCTCGTATCTCGTCGCCGTACTCGTCACCCGTCACCGCTAACGACCCGCGTGCCCAATATCCGCCTCCCACACCCCCCAGAACGCGTTGAACCCAATAACCCGCCACCCCTCCCTCTGGGCCCGATGCCAGTCCTCGACAGTCAGGCTCCCCTCCCGCAGCACCCCTTTTTCAAACAAGAACCGCCGCATAGTGCCCGTGAGGAAGGGCGTGCGCTCCAGCCGCGGCGTGACCCAATCCCACCCGCCCTGGCTTGTCGCCGACGGTTTCCGGATGGCAATGTTGGCCGTCGCCGTCTCGAGGAGGAGACGCCCGTCGTGCATCAGGACCTCGGGCTTGCTGCCAATCGTGGTGCCGTCGGGTTGTTCGGTTGTGTCGTCGACGCGCCTGGAGGCGTCGAGGTATGGTTGGCGGTACTCGGTCTTGAAGAGGCGGTAGGGGGCTTCGGCGGGGTCGACGGTCGTCGGGACGGGGTCGAGGACGACGCGGCGGCGGGGGAGGGTGTCGGTCGGGAGCGGGGCGAATGGGGCTGCGGTTAGTGGAAGATGCGGTAGAGGATGGAGGGGGGTGAAGGGGGCGAGGGGGTGGCATCTTAGCCTCGAGAGAGGAGATGGCATTAGATAGTGCGGTCTCCCCTGGAGGTGAGAACTCGACACTAGCTGGGTGGGATGCAAATGTGTTAGGAGATGGAAACTCACGCATGCCCTCCTCCGGCAAGACTTGCACGATCACGTTCTCCGGCGTGATGACCATCCTCAGGCGCCAGTCGCCGGCTCCGCCCTGCTGCTCGATGGGCACCCTTATCTGCTCCCAGATTGCCTCGTCGCCAGGCCACGCGCCCCAGCTGCGGTCCCGGGCGGCAAAGTGCGCGTGCGCGCCCTTGAGCCGCTGGAGGTGGTAGTCCCACAGCGGGATGTTGGCTGGCGTCACTGGCCCGCCCGCGGACACGTACCGCCCCGTGCTGAGGAGGGGCGGTTTCTGCCCCCACATGCGAGGCAGGCCGACGGACGCAAGCGCCGGGTGCATGGGGTCCCGGGGCGGGGCTTGCTCTGCCGAGGCCGAGGCCGAGGGGCCGGGCGTGGGCGGCATCGGCGAGCCAAGTGTGGGTGGGAACGGGGAGCCAGGGGTCGGGGCAAGAGGCGAGGGTGCGACCGCGACCGCCTATTTGTTAACTATGCATCGAGTCTATGCGCTCGCCTTTGGTCCTCCGTCCTTGGCACCAGCGCCGTACTTTACGTCCTCCCAGTTGAAGCCGTAGCCTGCTGCCTCGTGGGTGGCCCAGTTGCGCAGGGCGGCGACGGCGGCCGCGCCCCAGTCGGCAGCGCGCGCCTCGTCGGCATTCGCAGCTGCGTCGCCAATGTCCACAATCTGCACGAGGCTCAGGTTCTCGGGCTTGATGAAGCCTGCAGCCACGGACGACTCTAGCAGGGCTTTCAGCGGGGCGTAGAAGTTGTGAACTGCTGTCAGCGGGTGCGGCTCGTCTCACGCACTGTTCAGCACCACGACAGGGAGGCTGTGCATGCCAATCTGGTTCCAGGTCACCATCTCGAGCAGCTCCTCAAACGTCCCGTACCCGCCGGGGAGGACGACGAACCCGCCAGTGCTGAGGTGGGCCATCTTGGCCTTGCGCTCGTGCATGGAGCCGACGACCTCCATCGTCAGCCGTCCACCGTAGTTGTCCGAGAGGAGGTCGGATCCCTCGCCCTCCGCGCTAGCGGCAACGCCGCCTGCGGCCGCAGGCGTACCCCGCCCAGAGACGTCGAGCGAGGCACCACCGGACAGAGGAGCGGGCGTCGACTCAGCGGCGCGCGACATCAGCGCACGGGGCAGCACACCGTGTACGAGGCCGCCAGCCTCCAGTGCACCTTGCGACACGGTGCCTTCTGGTCAGCCCATCTCTGGCATCCTACCCACCCATGAGGCCTCGCCTTCCACCGCCGTATATCATCGGGATACGCTCAGCAGCAAGCGCAGCGCCCACGGCCTGCGCCGAGGTCGTGAACAGCGCAGTCGAGCCCGGCGACGAGCCGCAGCTTTAACATCAGCACTATCCACGTATGTTCTACCCACAACACGCATACTGGGTTGTTGTAGTCTGGCGGAAACATGGAGAGTACGTTAACTCGAACAGCAATGTCTGGGCGGTCGAGCTAGATTGACATCCGAGTCGTGATCGTGACGCGCGCCACTGCGGAGTTTGACCGCCACTTTCCCACGGTGGGTCGATCTTTGCCACGCGGCCTGGGCTGGCGATCGTCCAAGAGGTGACGGCAAGGACAAAGTCACATTCGAGCTCTCGGACTCGGACTCATCGCCATCTCATCGCAAACAGTCGCATCGCTATGTTTATTCTTGTGCGTGGATCGGGGAGAGGGGAGGACGAAGGAGGGAGAAGTGCGGAGCTGACAGCAGAACTGGTTCTGGGACGTCCTCGCCCAGCTTGGTGAGTTGCTCCACACGCGTCGCGCTGACCTCTAGGGCTCATGAACAAGAGTGCGTCGGGATGGGATTGCGCCCGCGGGGGATGGGAGATGGAGACTGACGACAGATGCAAAGCTGCTGTTCCTTGGTCTCGACAATGCTGGAAAGACGGTGGGTGTTGCCCGTGGCTGTTGGGACGTGGAGCGGGCTCTTTGCGCAAGGGACGGGGCCGGTTTACTCGGTTGCCGAGGGGCTGGCGGCCGGAGGTGGTGGCCCTCGCCATCGCGGTGGCCTCCATCGCTGTGGCCTCTATCGTTGTGGCCTCCATCGCGGTAGCCTCCATCGCCTCTGCCTACATGCCCCCGGCTCCACACCAACCTGCCCCAACATAGGAGCTCGCTGACCGCAGACCCTCCTGCACATGCTCAAGAACGACCGCCTGGCCACCCTCCAACCCACTCTCCACCCCACCTCCGAGGAGCTCGCAATCGGCAACGTCCGCTTCACCACCTACGACCTCGGAGGCCACATGCAGGCACGCCGCCTGTGGCGCGACTACTTCCCCGAGGTCGACGGCATTGTCTTCCTCGTCGACGCGGCGGACACCGAGCGCTTCCAGGAGAGCAAGGCTGAGCTCGACTCGCTCCGTTAGTTTCATTGCCTATACACGCTGACCCCAGTCTCCATCGAGGCACTCGCCAACGTCCCCTTCCTCATTCTCGGAAACAAGATCGACGCGCCCGGCGCCGTGTCCGAAGAGGAGCTGCGCCACCAGCTCGGCCTGTACCAGACCACCGGCAAGGGCAAGGTGCCCCTCCGGGACATCCGCCCCATCGAGGTGTTCATGTGCTCCGTCGTCATGCGCCAGGGCTACGGCGAGGGCTTCCGCTGGCTCTCCCAATACGTGCGTGCGAGGCCTAGCAAAGCTGACTCCAGATTTAATGCCCTTGTGGCGCTAGAGGCTCCGGCCGAGGTTACGCCGATCACGCCCGCGATATGCATCTGTATATGACACGGGTTGGGAGAGGGGGAGGGGGATGGGCTCGCAGGAAGAGCGGTGTCGGTTGCGATGACTTACTGACCTCGGGACTGACATACTCCTGGGCAGTGTGGACCTACGAAGGGGTCGGAAGTGACAGAGGGGATGGAGTAGAGGATGGTGCGCCGTCGTCTCGGATGTTCTGATACTGACCCCGATTGGGATTAACGCAACAGGCAGTTAAGTCTCTGACTATTGATACACTGCATGCACACTACCATGTAAAGCTCTCCTCAAAGTACTCCAACCTATCAGCCTCGAGACAACCCAGCCACGTCCCATAACTCCTCGCCACCTCGCGCCTCGTATCGTCCATCATCGCAGCGGGCCCACACGCCAACACCGCGAGCCTCTCATCCCCTGCCAACCGCGCCATCTGCTCATCCAACACCTCGCGCATATCCGGCCGCCCAGGGTTCAGCACCAGCCTCCGCCGGTCGACCTCCTCCTCGCCAGGCTTGTGCAGCCCCAGCACGTTCCGCGCCGTGTCTGGAATCTGCTGCGTGAGGTACACGATCAGCTCGACGTGGTCCGTCTCGTCCTCGCCCAGCTCGCGGGCCAGCACGTCGGCAGCGTACTCTGCGTTCCTGACTACCCAGATGATCGTGGCCTTCACCTTTGACCCGCGCAGGGAAGCAACGTAGGGCAGGAGGGAGGCGATACCGCTCCCACCCGCGAGGAGGAGGACGTGCTCGAAACCAGCGAGGTCTCGGCCGTGCCCGTACGGTCCCTCCAGGAGCACGGTCGTGCTGCCGGGTGTTCGTCCGCCACTTGCGCGATTCCGCAGGCGCCGTGTCCACCCCGCGAGCGGGGCGACGAGGAAGTGCAGCTCCGTGCCCTTCCCCTCTGGGGCTGGGTTCCACGACGCGAGGGTGAAGGGGTGGTTCTCTGGCCACCAGGGCGAGTAGAGAAAGTAGTAGTACCCCGGGGAGGGGGAGACGGCGACGCTCGAGGTGACGGTGAGGCGGAGGAGGGCGGGGTCGTTTGCTGTGATCTCGACGGATGCGTTTTGCGCCCGCACGGTACGGAAGGAGAGGTAGATGACGCGCGCGGTGCGGATGAGGCGGTCGAACGCCCAGATCCCGACGCAGAGCCAGACCATCGGGCCGAAGCCGAAGCGGTAGACGTGGAGGAGGAGGAAGACGAGGACGGCGATGCTAAAGACGATGTGCAGGGAGAGGAAGAGCTCGTATGCCTTTACGCGGAGGGGGCGGACTGAGAGGGGGAGGAGAAGGGACATGACGATGGTGGCGTACACGCCTGTCGCCCAGAAGCCCCACCAGTCCTCGCTTGTTGTTTCCCAGAGGTGGCCCCATTTGATGTACGAGTAGGCGATGGAGTGGGCGATCGCCTGGATTGTCGACACGCGCGCGGTCCACCGGTGGAAGAGGTTCATCGACTCTTAGGGTTAGTGAGGCAAGCTGGGATAACGCACGGTACGACCACCCGGTGAGCCAGATGACGATGTCGTTCCGCCCCGCCAGGAGCCAGAGGAGGACCATGTTGTAGAAGCTCATGATGCCGGTGCGGTCGGCAAAGTAGCGGGCGTACTGGATGTCGACGCGGTGGCGGTAGTACATGTTCTCCTCGAAGACATCGTAGCAGATGAAGCTGAAGAGGATATTGAGGAAGAGGTAGATCGCGATCTGGAGTCAGCACGGGAGTTCAGCAGCACGACCAACCATAATGCCCTCGAGCCGGGTGGG
This sequence comes from Cutaneotrichosporon curvatum, assembly GCA_001600275.1. Taxonomy (NCBI): domain Eukaryota; kingdom Fungi; phylum Basidiomycota; class Tremellomycetes; order Trichosporonales; family Trichosporonaceae; genus Cutaneotrichosporon; species Cutaneotrichosporon curvatum. The sequence continues at coordinate 90,173 of BCJH01000036.1, read as the reverse complement.
GATGGAGAGGAAGCCCCAAGGTTGGACGTGGCGGTATCCCGCGAGCGCTGGTGTCGAGACATTGCGCGCGAGCCACGTCCGCGCGCGGATGAGCACCTTGCTCCTGCTCCGTGACGCGGCGGTGAGCGCGACAATGCGGTGCGCCACGCCAACAACAGTCATGCCCGCAAGCAGGGCATACATGCTCGCCCCGAAGGCACCGTGCAGCCACATCTGAGTCGCAAACGCGTCCTGCCGTCAGTCCTCTGCCCAGTGCACCCCACCCACCTGGGTGTGCAGCCCGTTCTCATAGTTCTCCCGCGTACACCGCACCGTCGAGTTGAGCACCCCCTTCACCTCCATCAGGTCGACATCCACCACCTTGCCAACCCGCGCCAGCACCTCCGCATACACGGGCACCTCGCTGCCCGGCGCAAACGACTCGGCATAGCGATGCAGCCTGTCCCACCCCTGCGCGATCTCCTCGTCCGAAGCGTAGGTCGACATGCACGCGACCAGTGAGGTGATCCAGCACTCGCTCGCCAGGTGGCTCGGCCAGGTATCCGCCGGGCCGTGGACTGGCGGCGCGTCCGCAAACTGCACAAAGTCGAGGGGCAGCATGCACCCCGTGAAGCTGCGGCCTATGGGGCCGAGGAACTGTCCGCCCGCGAGCGCCGAGCCCGCCAGCACGAGTGCGGCGGCGACGGCGGCGGCGGGGGTGCGCATGGTGGTTGTGCGCTGTTGATGCGGTGTGTGATATGTGCTCGTCTGGAGTGGCCGGTGAGTTGTGGTTTTTTATTATCAGATACGGGATACGATGGAGAGGAACGGAGCAGCGGACCCTGATAGTCAGCGGCCGCGCGGGTATCGGCCGACGGCGGCGGAGTTGGGAGAGCGAGTGATGGCGAGAGAGGTGGTTCTTCTTCTGCTTCTGCGAGTGGGCTCTGCTTCTGTGTTCTGATCGTGCTTTGTGTGGGGCGAAGAAGCAAGCGCGTGCATGTGTCGAGATGAGTGCATGCATGCGACGAGGCTGAGACTGGCGCCGGTGCGAGCTGCTCGGTGGTCGGCCGATCATCGCTCGGTGTGGTCGCAGACGACCGACCGGGCTTGGCGGACCGGTGTTGCCATCTGCAATCTCGTCATTCGGCGGGGCAAGTTGCACAGGCGTTCGTGGCATGCGCGTGAGGTATGTGGCAGTGTTGGACGGTGAGGTCTATCAGCCTCGGGTGTTGAGACTGCTCGCTCGAGCTCGTCAGACGAACAGGCGACTGAATATTCCATACTCCCAGCCATGACAGGCCTACCATAACCCTACTGTACCCACTGCTGAATTCTACGCATCCTTCTATCTCCTATCAATGCGCGTGCCCGTCGCCCTTGCCGTGCGTCGGCGTGACACCATCCTTGAGCTCCTTCTTGATGTGCTGCGGCTTGATGTTGGGATAGATCTTGCCCGGGTTGAGGAGGTTGAGTGGGTCCACCGTCCCTGCTGTCAGCGAGCTCTGGCACTCTGTAACTCACGCTTGATCGTCTCCATGAGGTTGACAGTGCCCAAGCCCAGCTCCATGGGGAGGTACTCGATCTTGCCGATACCCACACCGTGCTCGCCGGAACACGTACCGCCGAGGCGGATTGCGCGCTCGACCATCTCGTGCACGGCGACACGCACGCGCTCGAGCTCCTCGTCGTCGCTGAACAGCGCGAGGGTGTGCACGTTTCCGTCACCGACGTGGCCAAAGTGGCATGCCTCGAGCCCGCGCGCCTCAAAGTCTGCAGCAGTCTCCTTCACCAGCCTGGGGAGCTTGGAGATGGGCACGCTGGTGTCAGTTGACTTCTCGCCTGGACCCACCAGACATCCGTGGTCCACACACGCGCACCGTCGCGCAGCTGCAGGACAGACCAGAGAGCAGCCTTACGCCCCTCCCAGAGCTTGGCGGCCTCGTCCTCCGTCTTGGAGAACTGGAAGTCCTTGCCTCCGTGCTTGGCGGTGAGCTTTTCGACACCCTTCGACACCTCCTTCATGAGGCCGTCAGACCCCTGGAACTTGAAGAAGAGTGTCTCCGCCTCGGGGTAGGTCTTGGCCGCAATGCCACCTTGGTTGATGGCCTTCATCGTCCGCGAGTCCATGTACTCGACACACTGGATGGGGTAGCCAGTGTTCGCGCTGCGGTCAGTCTAGCTCTATGGCGTCCGCCTACATCTCGGTCGCGGCGCTGACGGCGTCCTCGACGCTGGGGAAGTTGACGACGGCGACCTTGGTCGGGAGGAGGGGCGCGAGCTTGACTGTCGCCTCGACGACAATGCCGAGCGTGCCCTCGGCGCCGAGGAAGATCTTGGTCGCGTCCCACCCGGCGGACGACTTGCGCGCGTGCGAGCGGGTGCGGATGACCTCGCCAGTGGGGAGGACGACGGTCTGATGTCAGCACGAGGACTCGCAATAACAGTGTAAACCCGCGGCCGCGCACTCACCAGGTTCAAGAACCACTCGCCCTTGGCCGTGCCGTAGCGCACCGCGTTGGTGCCCGAGCAGCCCGTGCCCGCCATACCGGCGAGGGTGGCTCCCGGCCCTGGGTCGAGCGGGAAGAACAGCGGGATCCCCTGCTTCGCGAGGTAGTCGTTCAAGTCCTCCCACTTGACACCGGGCTGGACGACGGCCTCGCCGTCCGCCTCGGACACGCGGAGGATCTTGTCCATGTGCGAGACGTCGAGCGAGATTCCGCCGTACGGTGACGAGAAGTGGCCCTCGAGCGACGTGCCGCCCGAGAATGGCGTGATCGGCACGCGATACTTGGTCGCGATGCGCATAATCTCCTGCACCTCGGTCACGGTGTCGACCCACACCACGACGGTGGGCAGCTCGGCGCCATGGTACGACCAGTCCGACACGCCGTGGTGTATCAGGTCGTCCTCGTCTGTGCTGACCGAGTCGCCCTTGCCCAGGCCGTCGAAGAGCGTCTTGATCTCCTTGATGGCGGCGCGGTAGTCGTCACCCGAGCCGTAGCTGGGCTGGTTCTTCTCCTGGATCTGCATCGCCACAGCGGAGGGGAGGAGCGGTGCACGCCCCGCGCCGGGGTAGACCAGGTTCTGCTCCTTGTTGCCGACCATGGAGGCGATGAGGTAGCCCAGCGTGACGGAGAGGGTGATGGCGACGAAGGAGATGCCGATCTTCTGCTTGTGCTGCGCCTTGACGCGTGCAATGTCGGCGGCGGAGAAGTCGCCCCGTCCAGAGTTGGCATTGGCGTAGGGCCGGGGCTTCGAGCTGGCGAAGCGCATTGCTGAGCGTGAGAAGGATGGCGAGATCGGGGGGCGGACAGCAGCCGTTGGCGGGCGTGCCGCGCGCAGCGCGTTCAACGCTGGCAGTCGTGAGATCATGGTGCCGCGGGGGAGCATGAGTGCGACCGGGGTAGAGAGCAATACGTTGACGACGAACGAACGAGGTGCGCGACTTTTGTCGTCGTTTCGGGCTTTGTATCAGAGCAGAATGAATGCAGGTCAGACAGGAATCGGCATTTAACGGTTCCCCCGCTCGGCGCGAGTTCGGCGCCGGACCAGGTCAGCGGGTGGGCAAGACCTCGGCGTCCACTGCGCCTCTGACAGTGCGGGCAGCGATGCGCTGCATGAGTTGCCCGGCATACATCCCGATGAATGCCCAGCTGCATGCATCTCCTTGGCATTGGCGGCCACTTGCCCGGTCGCACGAGGACGAGGACGAGGACGAGGGGCGGCGGCGACGCGTCGGGAGCCGATCTCGTCGGCCTTGAAACTTGATCTGATCTTGCTCTCAGAGCTGCTCGAAACCGCACGGATCTCGCGTGACCCCGCCTCTCTGCCTGCCGTCATGATGTCAACATTGACGACGACAACTTCTCCATTCACTACGAGCACAAGCACACCTCCACCTCGGCGCACAGCATGACAGACGATGCGCACGCCGCAGAGCAGGCGCTGCCTCTTGCGCCGACGTCCGCGCTCGACTCTGCCCTGGAGCTCAACAAGGGGATGTATAGCCTCATCCACGAGCTGCACGCTGAGATCATCGATGCCGTCGACTCGTCGCTATCATGGGAGGAGATCAACTCCCCCAGCGTGAGCTATACGCTCATCCGGCCCATCGTCGACCGCTTCGCCCCGCGCGGGGGGGAGCCCGACACAGACGCGACCTCCCTCGGCGGGGTGGTGTACGCGCTGATGGCGAACCGTATCCAGTTTTTATCGCTCGCAGACGCAGACCTGAGCTACGAGCCGCTGCAGAACACGCGCGCAGCGTTCGCCGAGGTCCTGGCCAGTAAGCATGATCCAGTGTCTCCTCTAACTCGCCGCAGTTAAGATTCTGCGCACTTTCCCAGACCCGAACGACGAGGCCGAGCTCGCGAGCCAGCTCGTGCGCCCGTGGTGTGCACTGGACGGCGCGCCCGAGTACGTCTGGGCCGCGACTGAGGACCGCAACGAGGCAGCCGCGGCGCGTGCCAGTGCGCTCGAGCTCGCGATCGTCGCGCAGGCAAAACACTTTATCTCCCAGCCGATGGTGCAGCACCTCGTTGCCGAACTGCACGCCGGCAGACTGGTATACGAGCCCCGCGCAGCCAACGGGCGCGTCCACGACGCAGCAGTAACCACCTTCAACCCCTACCGCGCCGGGTGGCTCGACTACTCCCGTCTCCGCGTCCCGCGCTGGCGGCACTGGATCGAGTTTGGCACGTTTGCCGTCCTCATCGCGCTCTTCGTCGCCACCCTCGTCTTCCGCAACCTCAGCCACGCGACCACCCTCGAAGCCTTCTTCGTAATCTACGCAGCCGGGTTCATCCTCGACGAGTTCGTCGCGGCCAAAGAAGTCGGCTGGCGCGTATACCTCGCCAACGCGTGGAACGCCTTTGACCTCGCCTTCATCGCCATCTTTGTCTCCTACATCGTCCTCCGGGCTATCGGCCTAGCCTCAGGCAGCAGGGACACCGCCGACCTCGCGTTCGACATCCTCGCGTGCGGCGCGTGTGTCCTCTTCCCGCGCCTGGCCTTCTTCCTCATCAAGAACAACGTCGTCGTCCTCGCCCTGCGCGGCATGATCGTCACCTTCGTGGGCTTTATGGCCCTCACAGCCGTGGCCTTCACCGGCGTAGTCTTCACCCTCTGGCGCCTCGGCAGGCCAGAGTGGACAGTCCGCCGCATCGTCTGGCTCATGCTCCAGATCTGGTTCGGCTCCTCCTCCCTCTCCTTCCAGGAATCGCGCACCTTCCACCCCTTCTTCGGGCCGGTCATCCTCATCTCCTACGCAGCCCTCTGCTCCACCCTCCTGATCACGATGATGATCTCAATCCTGTCAAACCAGTTCGCCCTGATCCAGCACAACGCCCAGCAGGAGCTCCTCTTCCAGCGCGCAGTCTCCACCCTCGAGGGCGTGAAAGCCGACGCTTTACTCTCCTACATCCCGCCGTTCAACATCCCCGCCCTGCTCGTGCTCGTGCCCCTCTCCGCGCACCCCTCACCAGCGCTGACAGCGACCAACGCCTTCCTCGTGCGCGCGACGAACCTCCCCTTCCTCCTAGGCATCTCCGCATACGAGCGCTACCGCTTCAGAAAGGCGCGGAGGGCCATGCGTCTCTCCGAGCGTGGCATCAAGACTAGTGGCAGGGGATTCTCCTTCCTCGGCGGGGGGGCGGAGGCCATCCACACGGCGTTTGATCTCGCTCCTCCGGTGGTGAACACGGACGCCGTGTCGCCTAGGGACGTCGAGCGCCCAAAGTTGCGGCGAGGCGAAGCCGGTGGTAGTGGCGGTGAAGCTGTGGGCAGGGCGCGGCGCGAGTCCTTCCTCTCGACAAGGAGTGCCCGCCCCGGAGCGGACACGCTGAAGCGCGTGCTTGCCCCGGCAGGAGCACAGGTCGCGCCGGAGGAGTGGGCGGCGATGCGGGCGAGCCAGAAGCGGATCGAGGAGATGCTCGAGAAGGTGTTGGCTGTGTCAGGTGCGGGTGCGTAGGCGGGGGCGCCACAGTGGCGCGTGCGATCAGTTCATGGGCAATTAGCGCGTATCCAGCTACAGTGGCGTGTAGCCATTGCTGGGTGTCGTTAGTCTGGACGCGTGTGTAGTCGAAGGGAGGTGTGCATAGAGCGATGCTCGTCGTGTTAGTAGCAGATGCAGATGCATGTGATTATGCCACATGCCAGGTATAGCCGTCGCGAGCCTGCTCGACTATCTATTGATATAGTGAAGATCGTCGCGTCAATGGCCAGTTCCTGTGGCTTGCTAAGCGGTTACGGCACTCTACCTCCTGGTCCTTGGATGATTGGATGGTCGGTCGCGTCAACGCTATCAACACTCGGCCAAGCGATGACGGCTCAAGTCATTAAGATGATAACGGTAGCGGTCAGTGCTTCATCTCCTGACGCCCAACTCAGCTCAGCACCATCGCCCCTTCTCGTACTATGTGCAGCCGCGCTGCATCGGTATCTAGGTCTACGGTGGTACTGCACTTGTATGACCAAAATGGTATCAAAGACTCTCACTCGTGATTTATAAACCTGTCCTGTCGTCTACTCGCTCCGCTCTGCTGCTCCGCCAACGTCGCGTCGCTAGTTCTTGCTGCCCGGGGGAGGACCCGATGGCGGCGAGTACGCAGGCGCCGCCCCCGCACCAGGAGGTGGGCCCGAAGGAGGCGCGAACCCACCACTGCCCGCCAGCTTCTCGGCATCCATGGCCTGCTGCTGCTCGTACTCGTAGGACGGGCCGTCGTTGCCGTAGTAGCCCGCCGCAGCTCCGCCGGTGGGCGTGGAGTACTGGTTCGCCGTGGAGGGCTGGTACGCCGCGGGGGGGGAGGTGACGCCGCCGCTGGAGCCGTAGCCGCCGGGGTAGGACTGGCCGCCTGCGGCTGTGCCGGTGCCGCCTGTTGCGTAGGTGGGGGGCGGGGGGTTGTGTGCGAAATTGTTGCCACCGGGGGGAGGGGGCTTGTACTGCTTGAACTTGTTTGCGATTTGCCTGGGGTTAGTGGAGTCATCGGGGTAGAGTAAAGGGGGAGCGAGGTGGAAGCGAAGTCGTTGGGATGGCCGAAGGGCATGTGGATGGAGCGGTGCATGGGGATGGGGGATGGTGCCAAGACTGGAGGGGTGGTACTCACTTGCGGCGCCAGGCTCCGATGACTGCAAAGAGGAGGATGACCGCCGCTGCGACTCCGATTCCGATGCCGATGCGTGCGCCTGTGCTCATGCCACAACTGCCTCTGTAGCAGGCTGGGGGGTTAGCAAGGGGCTGGGACGCGTGGATTTGGACTCACTGCCGTTATCGTAGCAACAGCATCGGATGGACCCTCCTGTATGTCAGAAGCTGTGAGGTATTTGTTTACGCACTGTTGGTGGGACAGGTGGTGGTGTAGCGCGCGTCTACCTGGGGCGCGTTGAGGACTGCCGCGAGGGCGAGGTATGCTGCTGTCTCCATGGTGAAAGCGATGGTGTGGGGGCGGGTGGATGGAGTGGAGAAAGAGAAGAGAAGTTGAAGAGAAACAAGTGCGGATGGATAGCAAAGACTCACTCCTCTTTCCTCGCTGCGAGCCTCGGCGATGCGCCAAGCCACAGGCGACGGACCTGCGGGCTTGGAGGGGAGCCATGACGAATGGATCCGGTACCAGCCGGAGTCAGATCTCGATCGTAACAATGCAGAAGTTACCGTACGGTGGGCATACACACAAACTACCACACACAAACTAACATACACACATCCAAACACACACAACCTGCCGCCCATCACATAACGTCATCGATCCGACTCCAGCTCCAGCTCCATCCGCTCCACACTCCAGCCAGCCAGGCACGGACATCCAGGTCATCTCCGCTCGGCCGCTGATCGTCGCAATCCAAGTTGCTCCCTAGTCTGATGTCAGCCAGAAGACAAGGTAACCTCTATAGCACAGCCTTTGTCTGTCAAACCGCGATGGATGCGCTCCATTCCTTGAACTCGGCCGCAAGCATCATCGGCACCACAACGTCCCTGTAACACTTTCCCAGCCAGGTGCACTGCACTGCTTCCACACTGCTCATCTTATTCTCGCACACATGAGATCCTCAGGATAATCCTGGGCCGTCCATCTCTACGCCGCAGCTCTCAGCACTCGTAGCCTGCGTATCTCGTAGCCATCTGCCTTGACCGGGTGTAACCAGCCAGCCTCGCAGCCTAGGCAATGGCTGTGCGCCGATCCGAAGCGAAGCCCCAGCCCCTGGGTATGCTGGTCATAACCACCACACTCCTCTGACAGCCGGCTGGCAGTGCTAACAGCGCCTTGGCTTCGCTTGGAGCTGCAGCAGCCGATCAGACGCTGACATGAAATCTATGCTCTAGCACAATTCATGCACAGCCGCTAGGTCCTCGCTCTGGCGATACTTATGCCGCTGTGTCCGGGGGAGCTCTGACTCTCTTCGGCTGTTGTCTGTTTGCTTGCTCACTGACCTGCTTGTCTCGACCAACATAACCCACTTACTCGACCCCTCATCCGTCCACAGCTCCTCACCACCACCTCGACCATTCCCGACATCCTCAACACCCCTCACGACGACTGCCACCAGTAACCACAACCTCCAAGGTGAGCCCCACGCCCCTTCTGCCCCCGCTCACACCAGATGCCCGACCCCCTCTTCTCCTCCCTGCGCCGCAGAGTCACCCGGCGAGGCAAACACGACAAGCCAACCAAGACCCGCACCCCCAACACCTCCATATCCTCCATGTCCGAGGTCTCCTCCGGCAGCAGCTCAGACCACGACCATGATCACGATCACGACCACGACTCGTCCGACTCCCTCCCCTCCACCTCCACTTCCCTCCCTCTCCCTTCTCACTCAGCACCGATCGGCTCCCCAACCCCCTCGTACACCTACAACGATCGCTTCACCGACCCCCCGCGCAAGGCGCCCGCCCCGCCCCGCCGCGTGTCCTACTCCTCGAGCGAGACGCACTCTCAGGAGGGCGATCTACCCTCCGGCCCGGGGGAGAATGCTGTGCCCGCGCCCGTGGACGTGCCCGCCGCGCCCTGGCGACGACAGATGCTCGACCTGGCCTCGTCGTACCATGTCCTCTCGAGCACCACCCCTGGTGACTTTACCGCGACGACGACGGCGACGGCGCACCACAACGCCGTACTGCGGCGGTTGAATGACGCAGAGACGACGGAGCGCGAGGCGCTGGCTGTGTTGAGGGCGTATCTGGATCAGATCTATACCGTGCAAAGGAAGAGCGCGGGTGTGGTGTGAGATCGGATATGTGCAGCGGAAGAGCACAACGAAGATGAGGTGAAGCAGGAGGCGGTGCTTGTGAACATCTTGGACAATGATCGATGACGATTCAGAAGTGACAATGAATACAGTGAGTGCGAGAATGGAATGGAAGAAGGCTGACGGTAGAACTACTACTGTACCATAGACGACGACGCGACGACGGATACCCACCATGAATCTGATACCCTGTGTTGTGCAAGCCGTGTCTGAGGGACGCGTCTGAGCTCGTTATCATCGACTTGGCGACTTGCGCATTCAGCTGTGCTCACTGTTGACAATGGCCATTTGCCAGTCGAGACAGACCATTCCGCAGCACCACAGCAGCCAGGGACGGGGTTACTGCCATGGACTTGCAACGATGATGCTACACGCATCGCTCGTCGTCGCAGGAGAAGAAGGTGAGAACGATGACAGAGAGCATTGCGGTGTTGCAGACAGCCTTCCTCGCTGTATGGCTGTATACCTTCCTCGACCTGGATTGTTACCTTCCTCGACTGATGCACCTTCCTCGGTTGAGTCAACTGCCCGGACCACCTTCCTCGCCTTCCTCGTCTTATCACCATCCCCGCAGCTGACTTTCCTCATAAGCGGGTCTCCCATTCTCTTCTTCCCTCTTCACAATCTCTTTCCTCTCACTTCCTCACTTCCTCACTTCCTCACCTCTCACTGCTTCCTCCCCACTCATCACCTCCGTTCCCCTCCCGACCGCCCACCTCCTGACCCCACCAATGGCCTCCTCAAGATGAATGTACACACCCCTTCCTCGCCCTCCTCACCCACCCCACTCACCCCACTCACCCCCTCACCCCCCGAAACCCTCCTCGACCTAGACATAGCATACACCTACTTCCAGAGCATTCGCCAGGTACTTCCTCACCCCCCCTGACCCCCCACTAACCCAGACCGAACTCCACACAGCCTGGTCCGGCCTCCTAGCCGCAGCGGTCGCCCACCGCATCCTCACCCGCTCCCTCCCGGCCGCCGCGTGCCCCATAGACTCCAAACACGTCAGTCTAGGCAGTGGCAGCGGCAGTGGCGGCAGAAACACACGCGGGGAGAGGGTCCCAGGCGGGGACGGGGAACGCATGCTCCTCGACTCGGCGGACGAGGCGGATACGTTCCTCTTCGCGTCGCATCTGCTAGATACGGAGTTTGTGGACGTGTGTGGGCTGTTGAGTCCCGCGACGAGGGGGGCTGTTGCCATCCTAGCGGCGGGGTTTGCTTATCCTCTGCTGGACCCGGCGTCGTCTGGGAGGGGAGGGGGGAGGGGTGTGTCGTGTGGCCAAAGTCGTGAGGTGGCTAGTGGTGTTCCGAACTTGTGCGAGGTACTCGACCAGGCTGTTGGGCTTGAAGCGTTGGATCAGTCTACCTCTGGGGGTTGTGCGTATGTCGAGAGCATCGTCGACTTTGGTGCAGAGGTGCTTGGGGTTGGCAGACACTCTGCGCAGGGCTGGGTGGCGGACGCGCTCACTTCCGGGTTTGACCAGCCTTCCGTCCTCATGCCGCTCGACGCGCCCGACACACAGATGACATCGGCGCCTAGTTCAAGTAACAGAGCCATGCCTATAGGCCACCTGCATCTCCCAAATCCGACCAATACGTCAACGCCCTCGAGCATCACCTCTACCCAGGCCAGCACCATCGTTGCACCTCATGCCGACCCGGATAATCACCCCCAGGTCAATAGCATAATCAATACGCAAATTACATCCCCTCCCCACGCCCAGACCGTTACAATAATCCCCACAACTCCCAGCACAGCCCAGCCCCTCTCCCGCGCTGCTTCTCAAGTGACCCCCACCTCCAACACAGCCAAACCAATCTCTCAGCCCACACGCCAAGTAATCTCCACTCCCGACACAGCGAAACCCCCCGCCTCGACACCAACGACATGGTACAAATCCGGACGCAAGCAGCCCCGCAAGGTCACACAGTCCGACAAAGCCACTCCTCTCGCCTCCAGCGCACTCCCTCGCACCTCGCACGAGATCCCCTCCTCCGACGACCTGCATTCCTCAACGCACGAGCCCCGTATACCAGAGCACCCCTCCTCCCCCCTCCAGCCGCGCAAGCAAGTCCCCTCCGCTTCACAGAAATACCCCTCCACCTCGTCTGCCCCCAGCCTAGAGAATGCGCGCACGAAGAATAAGAAAGGAAGCGGACTCGCCCGCAGTGCGTCGGCTGTCGATGTGCCGCCCCCGGCTAGGCGTAAGCGCCAGCGGCGGGGCAGTGTCCCTGTGGCCAGGTCGTGATTTGGCGCACGTAGTTGTATTATACCGACCTTTGTGATGTTGTAAACGCGTGATGTATCCTGTCCATATTTCTTCATGGACACAATGAGTGTTGTTGTAGCCCGCTGGAAGGCGTGGAGGACCACTCCATCTTACTGACCCGCTGCTGCCATATGATAGCTCTCTGATTCCATGTATACTGAACCACGCTTCACCCTTGCGACATGACAGGCCTCGTCGATATCCGTCGCGAATGTCAGATGTCAGATATTTCAGCACCAACGCGCATCGCCATATTCTCGCGATTTTCGTCCATTTTCCGACATTTCTGTCGAGGACGTGGGATGCAGCTCCTCGCGTCTGGCGATGTTGGTTTCTGTGCCGCATGCGTTTACTCGTGTGAAGTGAGTGAGCACGCTCGTCTTAGCCTGATGATCGTTCTCAACGCTCTCCGCAATATCATGCAGGGCTGTAAGCTACGCCCTGCTGATTCTTCGCATCTGTTTACTATGATGTACTACACGACCGCTTTGTAGGTACCATCTCTGCTCAAGTTACAGCGGCATGTCGCTCGACTCCGCTCACACCACAAAGACTCGACATTAGCCCCGCGCTGCCCAATGGCAGTCCACCGTCGAATGTGCTCGCCCTGCGGTTGGCGGGGGAAATGCTCTGCCACATTCGACGAGCACGTTGATTATCGCTCGCTCGCTCGCTCGCTCACTGTGCAGATGCTGCTGATTCCGCACTTATGCTCCTCCTCAGCGGTCGTCATCTCGATATGACTCATTACCATGAGTACGACGCGGTGGACTCTGACATGGGGTAGATTGAGCACCGACTCATATGTATAATCGACGCCACCCCAAAATCCCCCATGCCCTCCTACCTTGGATGGTCAGCATCTGCCGCGCACCCTCCCTCCTACACTTCAGCTTCACATCTGGCATCTATCTATGCCCTACTAAAGCCAAACAAAATCCGTCACCTTCTCCACCCCCACCCTAGCCACCAACTCCCACACCTCCCCCCTCCCCCCCGCCACGCCATAAACCTCAACCACACCATTACTCATCCCCGCGACGGCAACATACCGCCCATCAGGACTAACCTGCATCCCCCTGACATCCTCGCACCCCGTCCTCACCTGCCTCACCTCCTCCACCTCCCCATCTTTTTTGAGCATCACAATAGCTATCGAATCCCCCTTCTCGTGTTGGAGCGGGGGGAGGGCCGGGTTCATCCGCGAGGCGGAGAGCTCGAGCCGGTTGGAGGCGTATAGTGTATCATGGTGGGGATGGAGGATTACCTCTGCCGAGTCCATGTACTTGGTGTACTCGGCTGGGAGGGAGGTCGGGAGGATGGAGACGGTGGTGTTCGGGCGAGGGGGGGTGTTCTGCCCGCCGGGGATGGGGAAGGAGGTTAGGGCGTGGGCTGTTTCGCCTAGGACCCAGAGGGATTTGCCTGGGGTCAGCGGGGGTGTTGCGAGTAGCCAGCTGGAGTGGTGTAGCCATACCTCCTCGATGGGGGCAGCGGACTGGGCAGAGGGAGGGAAAATGGGAAGGAGTCCCGAGGAGGCGACAGATGACAGGAGAGGTGAGGCGGAAGCAGGACGGACAGGAGAGCGGTGAAGCAAAAGGCGATGAGATAGGAGAGGGAGAAGGGCGGGATGAAGGGACGGACACCCCGGAGGTGCTGACACGGTAGCAGAGATGGACAGGTAGTCGTCGGTAGTAAACGACAGATGCCAAAATCAGGAAGCCGATGGCAGGGCATGTCCTTCGGGGAGCAGAACAGGGTCGTGGATAGAACAAGCACTCACCATCATGCGAGACCTGGCAATGCCTCGGCCCCCACCCCCGCTCACACTGATACCAATCCACAATCTCCAAACCGCTCCCATCCTCCGCCCCTTCGCTCCTCCGCACAATCCACACCCTATCCCCGCCCAGATCCGCGACATAGAGCAGTCCGTTCGCCTCGACCGTGCCGTGGGCGTGCGGGGCGTCCTGGCGCTCCGGGATGGGCGCGGGGCCATCGGCGTACGCAAAGGGGAGGGGGAGGGGTGTGGCTGGTTTGCCGAGAGTTCCTTGGGGTGTTAGGGGGATGTAGAGGACTGAGCCGCCGATGTAGTTTGAGATTATGAGGCCTGTGCCGTCCGCGAGAGGGTGGACTGGGGTTAGCGGGGACTATAGCAGTGAGGGGAGCAGGGGGGAGGGGGGGATGGGAAGATAGCTGTGTGAGAGTTAGGCATTGGCGTTGGCGCTGCGTGTGGCAGTGCGACAGGCAGGCGCTGTACAATGTGGCCCTGCATCACGCAGGCTCTTGATCACAGCTGCAGCAATGATGGCGTCTGCGATCTGAACATTGCCATCTTAAAGCCAAGGAATCGTGGCTGTACCCTCACGCTACTGGAACTCACCATGACAAGGCGCCCCCTGCGTCGGCACCTGCCCCGTCACCTCCAACCTCCCCTCCTTGTCCATCCGCAAGGAGACAGCCGACCCCCCCTCTTCCTCCGAGAGGGAGAAGAACACCTCCGGCGAGGTGACAGACCGCGCAACCCAACTAGGATGGTTGGGCGTGGGCGAGCTGCCCACCTCCTTGAGGGTCTTGCCGTCGAAAGTAAGCTGCGCGATGGAAGTGCGGTATCCCCCGCAGAGGAGGGTGTAGGTCGTCATCTTGTCGAGTTTAGTTCTGGGCTCAGATGAGTTTCCCAGGTGGATGTGCGATGTATCTAGCTGGTGACGACGGCGTGGATGCCAAGTGAGCGTCGCAGGCAGGTGCGCGAGATGCCGCCGGCTCGCGGCTCGCGGCTCGCGGCTCGAGACGGCGATCTGCCATCCGGGGGTGGGAATATTACGTCAGACTGCGGTGTGGTCACGTGACTGTGCCTGCTGCACTAGCGTGTCTTGCGGAGACGGACGTGCGTGGCCCGCTGATCCGTGCCTGGAAAGCATTCGCCGGAGTGCGGTATGTTGGAGATCTGCAACAATGGTCAGTCAGTCCAAGCGGCGGGCTGAGCGTCAGGCGTCAGGCATCAGCGTGCCGTGTGCCGTGTGCCGTGTGCCGTGTGCCGTGCGCGCCGTTCAGGTTGCTAGGGAGGAGGGAGTGGGAGTGGGGTGGAGTGGAGTTGCGGGGTCGGGTAAGGCTTGGGAGAGAGACAAAGGGGAGGTGCTAGGTACTGCTATGGATGAGCAGGGTGCCTGTGCTCTGGTGAGTGTGATGCGAAGGTTGTGGCACATCTGTAGATATACGGCCGCTGGCCAGGCCGCTGAGTGCCGTAATGAGCTGGAACACGGGCATTGGAGATCCAGATGCGCCAGATGGCCATGTTTCAAGGTATGAAGTGCGGCTGAGTGCATCGCGGGTGTCGGCGTTGAGCATCCTGTCAAGGACTTTACCAGGAGATTGGCAGGGTAGACATTGTGGCGGCCGTCAAAGAGTCACCCGGCAGCGACCAACCCGGGAGGGGCGAATACCTCCCCACAGCCCTGTGCGCGAGTCCAGCCCGTGGCTCTGCTCGCTCCATCATACATGCGGTGTGCCACTGAGAGTTGCGTCGCGGGTGGGGTTGGTTGGAGATGCCCAGAACCACTCGCTCCCATGACGGATACCCAGTGCCCAAGTATTGACCCCCGGGTGTCAGTATGAAACACCCAGGCAGCCCAGTTCAGGGCCGAGAACATATCGCAACTCCGTGTCGGACTGTCGGTCAGCAGGAGGTATTGTTGGTTGCACCTCCGTTGCGTGCTCGTACCGTGCTCCCGAGGAAGGCGAGGAAGGTGGAGAAGATTGGAGCACGACTCCTGTCCGTCCGGAGCACCATAGGCCCAGCTGGACGCAGGAGGGCGACTGTGTGAGAGGGAGCGGTGATGGGTGAGCGCGTGTCGTCCGTCGCGTGTGGTTAGAGTGAGAGAAAGGCTGCTTGAGCTGGAAAAGTCAGTGGATCGAGCCTAAGGTTGAGATTTAGGTAGACTCTTAGGCAGATCAGTAGTGAGTTCTGCTAGACAGCGGTATTCCAAGACGCGTTATGTGCTCTGAAGTAGACAGATCAAGCGACAGTTGTAGTGGTCATGAGGGACGCTGACCCGCTTGGGAGAACGGAGAATGAGCCGGGATGGGTGCAGGGGGAAGGAGAAATGTAAGGATTTCAAGGAGACTAAAAATGGAGAATAAGGAAAAAAGGTAAGAAAAGAGTGGATTACGACGTCCACGGATGTGCCTGGCAGATTGTATTCAGCATGATCAGCGGTGGGGTCATGTCGCAGATCAGCTGGCTGTGAGATGTGGTGCTGAGCAGAGCATGGCCGTTGTCTCTCTACTCCACTGCTCTCTGTGATGTCGTCCCGCTGTGAGCACGCTGGATTCTCCACAAGCAGCCCAATACCAGGACAAGTGAACAGAAGCCTCTCCGCGCGGGCCACTGGCCCCCGCCGCCGTTCCTAGCTGCGACACATTTACTCTCCGATAGCCAGACGCCTCTTCAAAGTGGCGCGAGTGGTCGAGTGGACGAACAAGACATGTGAGACCGAGGCACAGGACGGCTCCATGGATTCTGTGGACTAGGTTGCGGCAGGCAGGTGGTAGGTAGGTAGGTGATAGGTGAAGTTGGGGAGAGTGTGAGAGCGCGCCAGCTTCATCAGGCAAGGTGGCGGCGGCGGTGGGCAATGGAGACACAGCGGACAAGGCGGACAAGGTTTGGTCTCGTTCCTGCTCTAATGCGAGGTCCGCGATGCCACCACCAGAGCAAGAGATGTCACAGCACGACCCAGGCTCTCGATTCCGAGCGAGCATGAGGTGAGGAGAGTGACAGGCTGTGCCTGCCAAACTACCTCGGTGCAGCGGTGACGCGTGTGTGCTCTGAGCACTGCCTCGTGGATTCGATGGCGGCCCGAAGCTCATTATGGAGCTGAGCTAGGCGAGTTCGGCGCCGAGTGCCTGGCAAGCGAGGTGCAAGAGAATGCGTCGTAATCACCCTAGGCAAAGGGATATAGAGGTGTAAAGCATACTTACAGTGGACCCGTCTTCGCGTCCTCCTGCTGACGTCGAGCGCATTTGGATCTACTTAGCTCGGATACTAAATAGCCTCTAACACGGTTAGCTTTGGGTCGAGCAGGCGCCAGTGCCAGAGCTGGGGATCACCTAGGAGACACGACAAGATAGCAGAAATACCCATCCACATGAGCAATTACAAAGAGGACCATCCGTCAGCAGCCACAGTCACTTGATCACTCCGCTGAAGACAGACAACTTGCCCGTGTGACTGGCGGCTCGCAGTATCTGAACTCCCTCGCGAGACAAGTGATCACATGGGGATTGATACAAGACGACATATACAAATATCTGACTCTCTACGGCCCTCAGCTGCCTGCCTCTGGTCTCTGGGCCCGAGGGCCGAAATGCGAGATCTGTGCAATTCTCTCTCTGTCGAGAGGAACGAGGAACAGCCAACCTGGTGGCCAGGGCACAGAGGCAAGGGGAACAAAAATCGACAACAAGGGACCAGGCACGATGGAGAAGAGAGCAAGCGTTCAGAGAGCTCTCTCCGTCCCTTCCTTCCTTCCCCTGCTATTACGGGTAAGTTGGCGGGTGCGGTCTGATGACACGCTCTGATGGGCAAGAAGACGATGTGTCGTCGGCGGCCAGGAGCAAGACTCGACGGAGGAGGTCTCGTCGTTTGGGTTGGGAGATAAACCCAGGCTGGCAGGTTGTCAGTGTGACTTGGCATGGCGGCGGCGGAAGACCGGAAGAGACGAGGCCGGCGAAGAACGTCCACTGTTTAATCTGCTGGCTTGACAAAATGGGATGGGCACGAGGACAGCTTGTGACCAAGCAGGCAGTGCATTTGATCTACTCTCTCTCAGTTGATCCGATGGTGTCACGGCTGTGGCCAGGTTTTGCCATTGGCATGTCGGGACGACCTCAATGTCGCTTGCATCTGTCCTAGAATTTGTAGGCAAGAGAGAGAGAGAGAGATGCAGAGATGCAGTGATCAGCGATACGGCACAGAGAGCAGTTGCAGTACCAAAGAAGAACCCGTAGTGCCTCTCCTCGACGGTGCTCTCCTCCTGTTCTCCTGACATTTGGCTGAAAGCGCCACCACCTGTCCTGTCAATTCCATCATCCGACATCCGACATCCCATCCTCTCCTCTGCTCTCCTCTCCTCTCCTCTCGTCTCCTCTCTCACTGCTCCTCTCCCTCTGCCCCGGTGCAGCCCATCTTCTCCTCGCTCCATCCTACCCATCACACGCTCTCCGGCCACTGCCCCCTGTTACCCTCCACCCTCTCCTCACTCTCCGACGCCTCACACATTCACCTCATCCAGCCAACTGGTCTTCGCCGATCCACTCCATTGCCACGCACGCCTCAGTGTCGCGCATTGCCACCAATCGCATACGCGCTACGCGACGTTAGAGACACGGTGCACAAGTCGAACGGACAGATCATCATCATCACCGTCGACAATCTCCCAAATCCACACAGACCGCCGCCCCCGCCCCGCCCAAAAACCCTGTGTGACGATCCTCCACCACCCGTCCAACTCCAACGCAACTCACACACCACACACTCTTCACAACTCCGACTCTATCCTCATCCGAACTCTCCTCTCTCGACATCGACATACGCCTCTCTCACTCGGCCCCCCAGCGACACACCTGAGCCACTCTCCGCTCTCTCCAACGCCGGCCTCTCCAGCATCGCAACTCCACCCTTCAGCCACCCCTGCTGGAATCCCCTGCCCATCTCTCCCTCCCCCAGGACAGCGAGTCATCTCGTCGGAGCGCCTTGAGATCAACACTGGACGCCTTGCCTCCATTCAGTCCCCCCTCGACTCATCACCGCTCCCCTGCGCTCCTTTTCCGCTGATACCCACCGCCATCGCCGGGTTCGGCCGCGTCGTTGGTTCCTAGAGTTCGCCCACCGTCCCTTTGCTCAGGCATATCCGCACGCCACCGTCGTTGCAGTCAAACGCCTCCTAACCCAGGCCTGGCCTACATCAATTGCAGTTCGTTGGAATCGCATCTCTCCGGCCGCTTGACCTGTCACTTCACTTTGCCACGCCGCTCTCTCTCCCCCTTCCTGCCCGTTTTGCAGCAGCAAGCCTCTTTCGCACAGGTCCGAACGAGCTCTGTGTGCAACACACAACTGGCGACTACCCGCCAGCCGTCGCAACTCCTGGGGCCAAGACCGCAACACCCACTGAACTCGACAGCGCACGCTCTCCCGCTCTCGCTCTCGTTTGACCACCACCACTTTGTCTGCTTGGGCGACTGCTTGACCGTTTGACTGCGACCGACGACCGCCGCCGACCTCCCTCTCCTGTTGGATTTTGCATCTCGGCTTTCAACTCGAACTCATTTGACGACTGCCCACCATCCATCCCTCTCTCCTCCTCTTATCGCCCTTCCTCTCGACACCAGCGCCTACTACAGACTGGTTCCCTCCCCGCCCGCATGTCTCGTAGCGGATAGCCCCTACTGTCCTTAGCGACTATCACCCCGTCGACGCGCGAGAGACAAGAGCGAGAGAGTGTTTCATCGCCGCGTGCTGCAGCAGTAGAGCTAGTGCCCCGAAGCACATCGCTGGCACGCACGCGCGACGCTTGGCGATCACCACACGCCAATCCTCAGTTCGCGGGGCAGGCTCCAGGACCGCCCCGCCCCGCTCTCCGCGGCGGCTTCCATGGACTCTACAGCCATGACAACCCAGATGGACACCCCTCCTCCAGATGACTCTGTGGAGAGAGAGACAGCACTTGGAGGCGGCGCAGCAGCAGCACCTGTTGCATCGTCGTCGTCGTCCTCGTCAGCGCTGCCGCCGTCGGTCGGGTCCGACTCCCGGCATGATGTGAACGACCACATCCAGCGCACTACTCCCCCCTCTCCTCTGTCCCAACCCTCCTCCTCATCCCGACATGTTGTCGATACTGATCCACAACACGTGTCTGATCACACTGCCGCACGGCAGCCCGCCATGCCGCGTGCGTTCCAGCCGCCAAGCCGCGACGACTACGACATCGGCGGAAGCATGTCCAGCAGGCACGCGGATGTGGATCCTCTCGAGAAGATTCCACACACCATGCCAGGTGGCTTTCCAGACGAGGAGGACTTCAGGTAAGTCGTGTTGTCGTCGTGATGGGTCGTGTTGCACACACCTGCTCGCTCGCCTGCTCGCTCGCTCGCGAAAAATGCCGCACTTTGCTTACCCATAGCAGGTCTACATTCGACGGCCCGTCCTCGGCTCCTGCTGTGCCCTCTGTCTTGTCAGTCGCGCATCCTCCTCATTTTATCCACACCCMCCMCCCCCGCCGCGGCTCGCTCACCCCGCTGGGCCTACATGTCATATCACCCGTGCCGCCGCCGCAAGTGCAACGGTCCATCGAGACCGCGTCGATGCTGTCGTCGTCCCCTACACGGAGTGTTGGATTCACAACCCCGAGCGGCGAATACGTCATGGACCACGGGCGGCGGGATTCGGTCGCGACTGTAGCAAGTTCAGCATCGCGCACGAGTGCGTCTTCCAACCTCACAGCGACACGGCCGTCGTACCAGTCGAGCCTTGCGTCCAGGCGCAGGTCGTCGTTGACGCCGTCGCTGCCGAATTTGGCACCGTCAGCCAGTCACCCGAGTCTCATCCAGTCGAGCTTCAACTTGTTCAACAGGAGGCCATCACTCACGCCATCATTACCGACACTCGCGGCTCCCTCACCGACTCGTGCACATGTCACTGGTCGTCTGGAGGCAACACGAGGAGGGATTGATGGTCCGACACACGCGCGTACCTTGGATATCGTCACGGGCGACCGCAGGGGCAGTGCCTCTGCGCACCTCTCAGAGAGTCGGCGAGGTAGTTTGCCCCACCTGTACTATGGCGCCTGGACTGGCCCAACCATGGCCATGGGCCAGCAGTACAGCCGCATGGCATCAGAGGACGTCGAGCCGTCAATACGGCGGGGCTTCACTTTTGGTACAATGTCCTCAGAGCCAGCTCATGCCGGGACCGCCTCTGATCCGGGACACGGCTCGGCCGCGCAATCTCTGCAACGTCTGGCGCAAATATCCTCGGCATCGAGGCGGAGCGAAGATGTGACGGCATTCCAGGCGGCCGAGGATGCTGAAGCAGAACGCCAAAGGCGAGCGTTCCTCGCTGCGACGTATGGCGAGGACAGCGCGCGTGCGCGTGCGCGCCTCAGCCTGGGTGGAGCGTCGAACAACAGCCCGGCATCGCCTGCGAGCACGCGCCGGCAGAGTTTGCTAGTTTGGGAGCGAGCCCAGAAGCCACCAGACGGCAGCGGGGGACCGCCTCCATTGCCTGCGTTCAATGCTGCCATGCACCAGGACCTCTTGGCTGCGTCGCGCCGGCCCAGCCTGCCAATCAACATCAACAAGAGTCCCACGGCTAGGGATATCGAAGCTCAGTTCGACAACCAGAACATCTGGGATAACCCAGATCAGCTGTCGGACGGCGAGGAGGTGAGTGCCTCTGAAGCAGGCAACGCTGACATCGCAGACTCCTATGCGCCCCCTACCACCGTTGATGCCCCTTTCCGACCCTGTTCCCCGCCTCCTCCCCTCTACGCTCGCACTGCACCGCGCCTCCCACCTGCTCAGCTCGCGCAACCTATCATCTGAACCCCTCCCTGCTCCATTGCCGACATCCCTCCACCCGCCACAACCTGTCGACCTGTCCGAGTTTGACATCGACTTTATCCTCGCCGGATCGAAGAGCAACCTCGGCCGGCAAGGCAGCGGTAACTCTCGGCACCGCTCGGGCACGAGCTCTGTTGCCGAGGGCGCGATCGGCACACGGCCAGGCATGGAGGAGGAGGACAGCTTTGCCAAGTTTGTCGGAGCGTTCGACGACGAGTACGGAGATCGGCGAGGCGACTGGACGTTCCGCGCGAGCAAGCAGCGCCCCCAGGTGCCGTTCCCGCAGGACTCGGTTGACCCGAGCCGCCCCGTGCCCCGCACGGAGTGGGACTCGCCTGGCGCAGGCAAGTTTGAGGTGTACCACAATGGCGATGTGCGGTCTGTCGAGTCGGGGTGTGTCTGGCGGATCCGGCGGACCAGCGTGCGCGAGTACGAGCTGGAGCAGCCCATGCCGGGCATCATGCACCTCAACCTGCAGGACCAGCCGAATCCCAACGCGCCGCTGCCGCTCATCATCACCCCGTGTGGCGGGTACACGCTCGCGAGCAAGATGGTGCACACGGAGAATGGGGGCGTCAAGCTGCCGTTGCATGTGCAGCGCGAGTACTCGTCCCGCGGGAGCCGGGTGTCGCGTCGCTTCGCGGCTGCGCGGCACAGGCAGAGCATGATTGAGCCATGCAGGTCGGAGTGGCAGGACGAGCGGGAACGCAAAGACCGGTTGGGGAGCCAGGACTCTTCGGCCACTGCGCAGCCCGCCAGCCAGAGGCAGAGCCTTGCGCTCGCGCCTATAGCCACGCCCATCGCGTCGCAGGTCCCGTCCCAGTTGTCGCAGGCTTCTTCGCAGTTGTCGTCTCAGACGTCGCAGGTGTCCCAGACGTCGTCGCAGGCTGCGGCGTCGCCGACGTCCGTCTCGCCCCCGAAGGAGGAGGCGAACCGGTCTGGACGCAGCTCCCGCTCGAGGAAGGAGGACGAGGAGAAGAACAAGAAGGGCCTGGGCGGTGTGCTCAAGCGCGGACTGTTTATGGCCTCCAACCTCCTCGAGGACCGGAAGGACAAGCACCACAACCGCAGCTCGCCGAATGGCTCTGGCGGGAACGGCAAGCACAGGCAGCAAGGGGCGCCGCCGCTGCGCCCGACGCACTCGGACCGCAGCGACGCAGCGTCCGCCTCGTCCAAGCACTCGAGTAGCAAATACACGAGCGACTCGACGGACGACACGGACCTGTGGGGCGACGATGCGCAGTTTGGCTCCCTCGGCCTCGGGATTGAGGACGAGCAGAACGGCGGCCTCCCGTGGAAGGAGGGGCCCGGGTGGGAAGGCGTCCCCGAGGATGCTATGGCTATGGTCATCCCCATCGAGTCTGACCCGGCGACGTCGTCTCTCCCCAACACCCCCGCGGCCACCAAGGCCTTCATCAACCCCTTCTTCGTCGATGGTCCGCGACAGGCCCTGCTCGTTTGGTTCACGCCGTTCGACGCCGCGCGCCTCCCGTCCGACCGCCGCCCGTCGGCGCTGTTCAAGATCCACGAGTCGCCAGCCCACGAGCTCTGGGAGAGCAACCACAACCAGTCCTCCCTTGCGCGTTTGCCGAAACTCCTCCGCCCGCGGGGCAAGTCCGAGCTCCCCCACCGCGGCCTGTCTGACGCGAAACACCTCTCCGTGCCTCCTACATCCACGCCCCCACCCGAGATCGACCTGAACGGGAACTACATGGACGCCCCGCGGCCGAGCGAGTCGCACAACGCCCAAAAACTCCCATTCACGGCCTTCCGCGTCGTCGCCAAAGTCGTCGACGTCGAGCACCTCCGCTCTGTCCCGGAAGTGCCCGTCATCCCCCTCGAGCAGTGGACCGAGCAGATGCGCACAGGCAAGCCTATTGGCATGACTACGCCACCGCTGGACAGCGCCCCGCGCATGGAGGACGGCACGGGCTCGTCCCGCTCCCCCTCGCTCGGCGAGAGCCATGTCATGAGCGGGCGCGCGTTCCCCACCGTCATTGCTGTGTGCCATTCGCAGACAGCTGGTGTGGAATTCGTGCTGGAGGGATTGGACCGGCTGGGCCTGTGTAAAGGGGAGAGTGCGTGGGGTCCCACTGGGTATGAGGAGTGGCGGGGGACGGGGCTGAGCGACACGGGGAGGCAGGCGTTGGATTTGTTGTGGGCTGCTTGTTCGGCTGTTATGGGGATATGATAGATGATAGAGGATGAAGCTGTATTATGTTGACTGGCGTCTTTGTTGACACTGGCATCGTGTTCTGTGTTGACTCTGGCATCGTGTTCTGTGTTGACTCTGGCATATGTGGATCTAGTATCTGACGTACGAAGATGTACAGAATGACAGGAGCAGTGAGGAGCAGATGCGATGAGTGCCACTCGCCCGAGGTGTATATCATCTTCTTGAGCTGCCAATGGAGATTACGACGACTGAGAGAGTGTCTGCAGCTGGTGTGCATAGATGTATATAGCTGTATGGCCGTACCGCATCTGCAGTTGAGCTTGTGTGGTGAAGATGCAGGATCATCGATCCCCACTTCAACGGTAGGACTTCGTGTGGGGTGTGGGAACCCAGCCCCACATCGAGTCGCCCATGTTGCTGATGACAGAGCTGGGAACAGCGCTGTACGTTGCACTTCCAACTGCCTCGTTCGTGAACTGTGTACATCCCGTCCACAGCAAACAGCCGTGCATGCCACTCCGCAGCCGACGGAGCATATCGGTGGGTGACGCCTCGCGCCTCGCGACTTCATTAGCCAAGAATTAAGAACCCACGTGCAGGATCTACAAATGAACATGACGGTGCGCGGTGCCACGCGTGCCACGAAGATTGCATTCAGTGCCGAGTACATGACTGCTGCCATTGAGCCACAACATTAGATACCTGAGGCCGTCTCGAGGCGGGCTCCCAGACCAACGTCGAGGGCTGGAGCGCGTTCGGGCCTGCGTCCGGGCTCTCGGAGCGTGCTCATCCTCGCATGGAAGCAAGTCGTGGACAGCCCTTGACCGCGTCCACACGGTCTTGCTATCGCTAAGCGAGGCCCACGACCGGTCCGGGCTGCCGATCACGCCTCCTACGGCTAGCAGCGGGCGACAGCATGCATGCTTGTTTGATTACGGCGCGGTTATGACGGCTTTTAGTGCAGAGCTTATTCATGGCAAAGAAGTGTTCTATAAGCTCTATGTTTAGCAGCCGCGTCAACCCCCCGACTCTCTGCCGAGAAGAGAGGAGAGAGGAGATCGGCCTCCCCGACGGTCATGCCACTGCCCACGCTGCGACGAGCGCAGTGATGTCGTCGCAGCAGTGGCACGATGCCGTCCTGGATCTACCGTAGCTACTCTTCTTCTCTGCGAGCCCGAGCCATCCTCGCTTGCTAGTCTAGACAAAGTTGCACAGGACGCAGGACGCACTTCGCTTGCCTGCTCGGATCGGCGTAATGCATTCTGTTCCAAGATCTGCAACACCCCCAACTAACTTTGTTGCACGATGAAAGTAGATCAAGTCAATTGCCCGTGGGCAGATCGATCGACCGACTGCTTGCTTGCTTACTTGTGCTTGCTTGTGGTCACTAGCCTGGCCGCCGGGTCGAGGCACCGCCGCCGCCGCCGCCGCCGCCGCTCCACCGCCGCGCCGCGCCCTCACCCACACTCACCTCCATCGTCATGCATCTAACTCCGCTCTACATGTACTCCTCCCCCTCCTGTACCTCTGCGACGACGGCCAGCTTTGATTACGGCTTACGAATCACGATTTCTACTCTCTGCGCAAGCACCTCTCGCAGGCGCTGATCGCCTAGCCGCGGCGACTCGACCTCCTCTCGCCGCTGTCTCGGAGTATCAGTGCCTCGCACCGTGAAGCGGGCGAGTGTCATATCAGTCGCAGTAGCTAGCCATGGGCATCATCAACAACCCTCCCCCAGGCCCAGGCGACGCTGCTGGCGGCGATGCGCTTGCGTCTGCATCTGAGAGCTCGACGCAACATCACAACCGCCGTCATTCAGGCTACCTCAAGCCCATAGGGCTGACGCTCGGCCTCGCGCGCGGCACGTCCGTCAAGGCGAGCAAACAACCACCCACAATGGCAGAGAGGCCGCCTTCATTGCGAGACTCGGTCCCACTATCGCAGGTGCCCTCCCATCCCCTCTCGACCAACTCTCAGTCCCATTCCAACTCGCACTCGAACTCGAACTCGAACTCGAACTCGAACTCGAACTCGCACTCCCACTCGCAGTCGTTCACCTCTCACCTGTCCTACACGTCAACCCAGCCGACGCTCCAGCTCGCGCGTTCCCGGTCGGACCATCGCTCGGCTCCCTCCTCCTCGACTCGTCGGCATCCGTCCCCCACACCCCCGACTCCTTCCCAGCCCCGTCCCAGCTGGTTCTTCCCCATCCCCGCCGCTGTCCCACTGTCAAACTCGATCGACCCCGCACTCGCCACGCCTGTTGCAGCGCGCGACGACTCGTACCGCCGCAGGTCGAGGCTCTTCCGGAGGCGATACCTCGCCGCGCAGGAGGAGCCCGCGCGGGGGAGGCAGCAGAACGGGCCGGTGGACCTTGTGGTCGTCGACGCGGACTGGAAGGGGGATTACCCGGATGAGGACGAGGACGAGGGCGAGGAGGAGTCGTGGAAGTCAGAGGTGGGGAGTGGGAGGGAGGAGCAGCAGAGCCATGCTGCTAGTGCTGCTGCGAATGCGATCCGCGGCGCGGTGCAGGTCGTCAAGCCGTTTGCAAGTCTCAAGTTTACCGACGAGGAGACAGAGAAGCAGTTTCAAGACGAGGTGAGTCGGAGAGGCATGATCGGATGGAGTCAGGTGTACTCCTCTCATGTTGTACTTCAGACCCTTGATCTGCGTAGCAGAACGCTGACAGCAGAAATGGGCGACGGAAAAAAAGAGCGCGCTGCTCGGTTCGATCTTCCTCGTCTTCGCTTGGGTGCTGCGCACGAGTCTACGCAGGTTCTGGGACGAATTGTCCTACGGCACCCTCGTCGGCATCTGTGGGTTCTTCGTGGTGCCGCTGCCGTTCATGGTGGCGTTCAACTTCCCCATGCGCGTGTGGTGGCTGTACCAGCCGTTCCTGTGCATCGCCGTCTGGGCATATGGTTATATCATGACGGTCGAGATGGTGAGTGTGGCATGTCGAAGTAATGACGCCACGACGACAGCTAACAGCAGCGGTCTTGCAACTTTTTCGAAGGCGGCGACTGCCACGATAAGATGCTCTACGTCTACGGCTCGCTGTTCGGGTTCCCGACCATTGCGCTGCTTGGCCTGCGGCAGAACCGCATCCTGCACGTCTGCGCGGCGGCTGCGTTCCTCATCGCGAGCTGCTCCATCCTCCTCACGGACAAGGACACGCCACGAGTATGGATCGGCAACCCTATCTCCTGTAAGCCGCGCGCGCCAGCCTCCGCTGACACCAGTGCTCTTCTACCACATGTATCTCGCGATGCACGCGTTCTACCGCGAAAAGGCGGACCGGCAGCTCTTCCTCACTCGGCAGGAGCTCGTCGTGCAGTACCAGTACGTACCGGTGCCTTACCCGGCTGACATTCAGCGCCGAGCAGGACGCGCGCAACAAGATGCGCCGTGCAGATCTGTCAAAGAAGCAGTTCGTCTCGTACAGTGAGTGATGACCTCTGGTCCCCCGCTCACTCAGTCTTCCACGAGGTCCGCGTCCCGCTCAACACCGCCACTCTGGCCGTCCAGAACTTACAATGCGACGGCGTCTTCGCAGACATGAACGAAGACGACCGGACCATGTACCACGGCCTCATCTCCTCCCTCGAGATGATGGAAAAGGTGCTGAACGACGTCCTCTCCTTCAGCCGCCTCGAGAGCGGGCAACTCACGCTCATGCGCAAGCCGCTCGACTTCCACCAGACGATGCAGCTCGTCGCCCTCTCGCACCGCGCCCAGGCCGAGTTCACCGGCGTGGACTTTGTCGTCGACCTAGACCCGAAAATAGACGAGATAGGCGGCATGTTCATCGGCGACGAGATGCGTCTCAAGCAGATCGTGTCGAATCTCCTGTCCAATGCGCTCAAATTCGTAAGCCCAAGGGCTTCCATGTCGCTGACAGCAGACCCACTCGGGCTCAGTGACGCTTGTCACCCGCCTGGTGAGGGTAGACTCGTGCGCACCCAGCACGGCCGGCACCTCGCCCGCGACGGAGGAGAAACGCTCCACCGACGTGGAGAAGGGCAGCATCGAAGCCGAGGCAAGCTACTTTGCGCGCCCGCGCCCCCGGCGGCAGATATCAGCCACCTCCCGCCCCGAGCGGACGTACGCCATCCTCCGCGTCGAGGTGCGCGACACGGGCGTCGGCCTCCGCCCCTCGGACGTGGAGGACAACAAGCTCTTCTCGCCTTATGTCCAGACCGAAATCGGCCGCAGGCAGGGCGGGAAGGGCTCGGGACTCGGCCTCGCGCTCGTCAAGGCGCTGGTCAGGCTGTGTAAAGGCCGACTGGGGGTGTACTCCCAAGCCGGGAGGGGGAGTACGTTCTGGCTGGAGCTGCAGTACCCCGTGTACCGGGGGGAGGCGGGGTCGTCCCAAGCTTTACCGGATATCCACGAGCGCGGGGAGAACTCGCCAGCCCGGCAGCGGAGGATGGAGGTGGAGGAGCGTGAGAGGGAGCGACAGCGGGAGAAGGAGGGCCCAGCGGGGGATATGGGTGTCGAGCATGTCCCGTCACATTCCAGCTCGGAGCGGTCAGGCGGATCAAGCGGGTCAAGAGGGAGCGGCGCGAAACTGCTCCCCCGCAATGGTGATAGGGGTGTGTTCGAGCGCGCGTCGACGGAGCGCTTCGAGCTGGATGTGCTGGATGGGGCGGGACGTCAGCCCAGGTCTACTGAGCCGACAGACCCGCCAGATATCCCAGCGGCCTCGCACACCGACACAGGTCCGCCCGCTATTGCAGTCGCACCCCCTACGCCTGACGACACCCAAGAACCGACCTCTCTCTCTGCCCTGGTCGTCGACGACGATGCGTAAGTCCCCTGCTTTGGCGCCGCTGACCCCAGCCTCACGCGCAGGCTTATGGCCCGGACGATCGAGAAACTCGGCCACAGAGTCACAATGGCAGAGGACGGCGGCGCGGCGCTCGAGCTCATCCGCGCGGCGCACGAGCGGCGTCCTGGCGCTGTGCAGTTCGACGTCGTGTTCCTGGACAAGTGAGTCGACCTTTGGGGTTCGATACTGATGACAGCCAAATGCCGCGTATGAGTGGTGTGGAAGTTGTGCGCGAGGTGCGCGCGCTGGGGAGCCGGCTGTTCATCGTCGGGTGTACGGGCAATGCCCTGAGGGAGGACCAGGAGGAGTATATCGCTGCCGGGGTGGACGAGGTGTTGCCGAAGCCTGTGCATCGGGCTGATGTGCGGGCCAAGCTCGAGGATGCGAGGCGGCGGTTGGAGGCGGCGGGGACGCGATAGCGCGGTAATGTTCGGAGAGGTAGGGGCTTAGATCTCAGACCAGTTGTAGACGAGGGAGGACCGGGAGGGCACCGTTAGACGTACATCGGTGCCACCCCGTGTACACGTTGTACCCATTTCAGTATACATATATCAGCATCACATGCATATTAACATATCATCGGGTATCTATCTAAATAGCAGCGACAACCATCGCCAGACCAGCAGCGATGGCAAGCCCCGCGACACCGGGGAGAGCACGGGACGCGGCGCTCGCCGGTGCGTTGGCGGAGGCAGGGGACGCACCCGAGCTTCCGCTTGCGCTCGGCGCTGCGCGGGTCTGGGTCACGACGATGGGGGCGCGCGACGACGACGACGACGACGACGTGGCGGTTACGATGACGACCGAGTCCTGGTCAATCGAGACGGGCTTGCTGCTGCTCTCGACGCTGCCGCCTGATGCGATGACGAGGGTAGAGGCTGGGGTCAGTGGCGGAGGTGGGGGTGACGTACTCTGCGAGGGGGCGGCGGCTGATGCCTGAGCGGGGGCGCTGGAAGCGCCGCCTGCGGCGCTGCCTGCGTTGTTTCCAGCCGCACCGGCGTTGTTGTTGTTGTCGCCGGCGTTGTTCCCTGCGCCATTGTTGTTGTTGTTGTTGTTGTTGTTGTCACCGCCGTTGTTGCCGGCACCGTTCTGGTTGTTGTTGTTGTCACCTCCGTTGTTGCCGTTGCCGTTTTGGTTGTTGTTGTTGTCGCCGGAGTTGTTTCCATTCTGGTTGCCGTTGTTGTTGCCGTTGGCGCCGTTGTTGTTGTCGCCGCCGTTGTTGCCCTCACCATTCTGGTTGTTGTTGTTGTCACCGCCGTTGTTGCCATTGCCGCCGTTGTTGTTGTTGTTGTCACCACCGGCAGACTCGGAGCCAGTGTTCTGGCTCTCGGCCGCACTCGAAGTCTGGCTCTGGCTCTCCTCCGGCGACTGCGTCGCGGATGGCTCACCGTTACCGGCACCACCGCCGTGGTCACCACCACCGGGGTTGGAGGGCGTGCTGCCACCGCCTTGGAGACACGACGTGTCGTCGCTCTTCTCGACGGGGATGTTCTGGATGTAGTTGTAGTCGCCGTTCGAGTCAGTCACCTGGAAGTAGAGAGTCTTGCCGTCGGTGGGCTGGGTGACCTGCCAAGAGGCCGAGCCGCCGTCCTGGTTGGAGAGGGTGGTGATCTCGTCCTTGCCGATGTACCATCCGCCGCGGCCGATCTCGAGGGTGACGGGGCCCTGGGGTCAGTCTGTGTCTATGCAGATTACGGCGGTGCGAGGCGGTGATGCCCAGAAGGGGGCGGAGGGGAACGGAACGCCGTTCACTGCGCGACGGATGTGCGCGCTGTGTGCGGTCGTGGTGTCTTGGTGGTGGCAGAAATAGCGTCTTCGCCTCGGCAGGCACGCCGAAGGAAGTCGCGCTAGTGCTCAAGCCAAACATGAAACTGGCGAATCGAGCTCAGCCGAGCAGCGAGCATAGCACATGTGCTGCGGAATAGCAACAGCACAGGAGCCGGGTGCTGACAGGTCGTGAAGCGCGGTGCAGTACGAGTTCTGCTGCCTGGCAGCTGGTTCACACACGAGCTCTGCACCTTCGACATTATTGCTGTATGCAAAACGTGCCGCTGCCTCGAGTCCACACCCCACACGACTGGTGTGCCGCTTGCACCACCAACCCATCCCTCCCACTCCTTCCGTGCGCCGCTGCACCTCCTCCTTGCCTCTAGAAGCCAGACTCACCGGAGCAGTACCCGCCCACGAGATCTTGGCCTCGCCGCACTGGGTCACATCCGCAACATGGACCGAGATGGCATTGATCGGCCCACCAGCCTTGACTATTGCGTCAACGTCGCGCCTAGCAGCGTACGCGGGGACGACAAGCGCCGCAATCGGCAGCGCAGAGAGGAGCATTGTGTGTATTCGAAGTGTTGAGGTTTTAGGTAGCCGCGATGAAAGAGGGTGTGATGCTGAATGTGAGGAGGTCGAGTATCCAGACGTCGCAGACGGCTGGAGGAGAGGAGGGGAGAGGTCGGGAGTTGAGGAGAGGTTGAGAGAGTGGAGCAGGACGAGACGAGATGCGAGATGAGAGTGGAAGTGGAGGAGGAGGAGTAGTAGAAGCGGTCGACAGGAGCGCAGGAGAGGTGTATTGCAAAAGTCGAGATTGAGACGACTGAGATGGCCAGCATGGACCAACCGACACTACCGGACACTGAACATCGGATGAGGGCATTACCTCATCGGGCAATTGTCGGCCCAGAGTAACCAGCCACCCCGTTTAGTGTGTTATATTCAGAAAGGTTTATAAATGTTCCATTAGCCAGGAGAGACATCGTTTAGAGATCTCGTTACGCAGTTAGGGCTGGGTATTACAAAGGCTAAAGGCTATGCAGTGATGAACTGAAATGCAGACTAATCCCAGGACGTTGCAGGGCTCAGAGCAGGGCTTGTATGGCTTAGCGGAGCCGGAAGCGGTGGCTGGCTGGCGTGATGGACAATGTCAATGTCGAGCAAGCTCAAGTGCAGGGTCGATCTTGGTGCACGCGCGCAGAGCAAGCAAGCGAGCGAGCGAGAGGGAGAGAGAGAGAGCAAGAGCGATATGGTGGATATAGGTGGACTTGGAATCCCAGCGCCGCTGACGAGCGTGAGGCTGGCTGGTCAATTCAGTGCTCCGGGATGGCAGAGGCTTATGAGGGGGCATTTCAGGCTCGCTGTGATGGTCGGCGTTCCACTAGACGACGCATGGCATGTGCATGTACGAGCGCTGATACGCTCGTTTCGCCGCGCTTCGGCGTAATTCGCGATTGCTCGACCTGCCTGCTTTCTTTTAGCGTGTCTGTCTGTTGACATATAGAGACGACTAACGCGTTGGTTACGGTGACGACGTTGGACGACAGCGCGCGGTGGCACGCACTGATGATGCATACATTCGCGTCGCATGCTGATCTGGTACCCATACTCCTAGGCACTGAGCACCGAACAGCTGACTGCACGTTCTCACAGGCACTCGGCTTGGTTGCCCATCGCTATTCCCGGGCTCTGTGCCGTTAACAACCTGCCGATGTCGTATACCTTGCGTAAGATCTCCCTTCGCTTGTCATTCCGATCAGGTACATCGCACTGTGGCGGATCTCATGTGGCACGAGCAATGCTGTTTAGTTATTCTCGCGACCCACCGAACATGTCACTGATGCATACGCCGCAATTACTATAGTATATAGCACCTGCTGGCCACGGGGGCCACCAACAAGGAACGAGAGGCCACTATCGCTACAGGATGAACAAAACGCGCGGAGAGAGAGAGAAAGGGAGACGAGGGAGACGACGGAAAAAGGGGATGGCTACAGCGCCGCCCGCGATGAGCCTAGGACACATCACGAGGGCGGGGGGTACGTGTGGGCATGGGGGTAAGAGCTCTCTTGGGTATTGGTCGACGGGCTGGACGAGCTGGGGCCACCGGTGTTGTGAGACCGGTTGTTGTACGTGCTGGGTCCAGGGCGAGTGGTATATGGAGCTGAGGAAGACGACGCTGTGTGCGACGTCTGGTTGGAGAACGGATACTGAGAGTTAAGGGGGTCGCTGTTGTTGCTGCTGCTGCTGCCTCCGCCAGAAAGGGAGTAGGAGGGAACGCCAAAGTCGCGGGGGTACGCGGGTGTGCTCGCGGGCGACATGTTGACGTAATTGCTAAAGTCACTGGAGCGTCAGTACAGTACAACGAGCGGGGCGCGATGTGGGAGCACTCACCGAGAGTCGGTCGAGTTGGTGCTGTTGCCGGCTAAGCCCACATAAGCGGACACACCGTCAGCGCCACTGCCGACGTGCTGTTGCTGCGCGGCAGCTGCAGCAGCGTGGTGAACAGCTGCACGGTCCTCAGGGTAGCTTAAGCCATCAGCCCCAGCATGGTTCTGGTGACCGTATGAGAGGGCCTGCGAGGCGTCGGCCGCGTTGCCGTACTGGAATGGAGCTTGTATGTAGGCGGACTGTACGTGCGTCAGCAGACACCCTCCTAAGCGTCTTGGGCGCAACTCACGTAGTTGCCGAAAATCTTCTTGAGAGCCTGCTCGAGGTGGCCCCAGGGGAACACCTTGAGGCCCTTGTCAATGTTGCGGGGCTTCGGGTTGGGGTAGCTCATGATGTGGGCGTAAAAGTCCTGCCACTGGCCTTCGTTCTTCTGGAGCGTTGTGGGCTTGAAGCTCTCCAGGTTGCGGCGGATGCGGTTCTTCTCCTCGGTGGTGTAGCGTGTCGCCATGAGACACTCGAGGAGATAGATGGCGTCCACAGAGGTGAAGTAGCACTCGCCGCGGGCTTCGTGCCACAGGCAAGAGATGACGATCATGTTGGGCGTCCAGTCCCTCTCCTCCACAGCCTGGAACGACGCGTGCACTGTCGCGCCGACTTGACGACGAGTAAACTGCACCAGGCAGCGCCGATTCTGCCACATTGAGCCCGACCTGAATGGGTCAGCGCAAATGATTTTTATTTACGACTCACCAACCACACTTCATGTCATTGAGGTCGCCCTCCACCTCGAGACGGGCCTTCGTCCTCACGACGTAAGGGTTGTTGGCAACCGGGGCGCCACTGTGCATCTGTGTGGTGCGCACCAGACCTGGCTGGGGAGACGGGGGAGGCGAGTCGTAGACAAACGAGTTGGGCAGCGCAGGAGCATAGCCGTCTGAGAAAGTCAGCGAAAAATCGGAAAACAACCGCAAACAATCGCCCTTATGTACTCACCTGGACGACCGTTGCGACGACGAGGGGGTTTCGACTTTGCGCGTGGCGACTCTTCCTCGAGCTTAAGGGAACGCCTACGCTTGGCATCCGGGCCGGCTGGTTGTTAACTCGAACCGAGATTGTCGTATAGACGCGAAACTCACAATCAATAAAATGGAAATCGCCCAGAGAAAGGCGCTCTGCCACGCCGTAGCGCTCTGTGAGTGCTTCCATGTGGATAGACACCGCATAACCCCGCGACTTCATCTCGTGCAGGGCGGGTACCTTCGCAGTCACAAGATAGTAGTTGTTCTGAGGGGTCGGTGGCTGCACACCAGTGTCGACGTCTTTGTCTCCGATGATTAGGCGGATCAAGTTTCCACCCTCATCGTTGCTTCCCGGCACGACCGGAAAGTTGAGGTCGCACACAACAGTGATTTGGGTATCCTCAGGACCTTGCTGTGGGTTGATACTGAAGACGGTGATGATACGTCCGTGCGGCAACCCCGGCGTGGTGGTGGCTGATGTGGCTTGCGGTGGGCGAAGCTGGTCGAGGGGTGGTATGCCGTGAGGAAGTGGAGGCAGGCGGGGTTGATCACCCGTGTACCACTGCACGCCTGTGGACGCTGGAGTGGACGCGCCAGTAGCGTTGGTCTGCTGTGGCGGCTGGGGATAGGCACTTGGGGGTGCCATGCTGCCGATTAAAGACTGAGGTGGAGGAGGTGGTAACGAGCCACCGTGTGTAAGACGTGTCGACGCCACTGGGGAGGTGGAGGAGTACGCAGTGGCTGTGCCGGTTGTCGACGCCGTGGAACTGGCAGCGTTTGGTCCACGCGGATCGCCGTGTGTGTGGTGATACATGTCGTTGCTCGACAGATCAAGTTGTTGTTGATATTGCTGGGGGTGTGGTGGTTGTTGCTGATGATGGGATTGAGGAGCTCGTTCCGACAATGACAAGTCGAGACGAGACAGCTTTTGAGGTGAGACCAATGGTCGGTGGGACAGACCCGACCAGGATGCGTCCTTGATTGCTATTATATTGACTGGGTGTGAGATACCCGCACGCGGACTGCGACGAGTCTCGCGTGTAGGGGGAAGTAAGGAAGGGAAAGGAGCAAGGTTTGGATTGGTGTAAACCCGCAACCGGAGGTAGTGATGGTGGTTGGTGGTGGTGGTGTGGAAGCACCGGCACCAGGCCTGGAGCTACAACAGCAAGCGTTCTAGCTTATCAGAGGAGGAGGACGAGTAGGAGGAGGCTTCCTAGGCCGACAAGCCAAAACAAACGGCGAGCGTCGTATAAGCGAGGCCAGTCAAACCAGCAACAAACCAAGCGTAAACGCAGTTGTCACTTCCTCTGCTGTCTCTTTGTTCGAGTGGAATGCCCAGGCAGGCCGATTCCGGCGAATTGAGTCCGGAAGAAGGCTAAGGTAAGAGGCGAGGCTAAGAACGGTCGTATGTCGTGTGTCTTGCAGCCAGCCGGGGGTGGCAAGTCTGATCAGATGTCAGATCTGCCTGACGCGTTGCTTGTGCTTGGTCTCTGCGGTGGACTGGAGCGAGAGAGAGAGAGAGAGAGAGAATGCTCCTCTGGCGCGGGATGACGTTTGTGTGACCCGGGGGTATGTCTCTCTGCGACTGTCTCAGAGCTTGAGGTTGTGTGGACGCAAAAGGCAAGCGAGGGCGCGGCGGAGGGGCGACAACCAGTGTGCTCGCACGAGAGTCAGACCAGGCCAGACCAGACGCAGAGATGAAGAGAAATGCTTGATGCGACCGACGAGGGGTTGAGTGAGATTGCTCTTTGCTTGAATGCGGGGGAGTTGAAAGAGAAAGGGTTCCGGATGTGCGGCCGAGAGTAGCCAAGGAAGGAAGGAAGGAAGGGAGGAAGAGATCGAGAGATCGAGGGAGGAAGGAATGGATTCCAGCCGATCGGCGGTAGTTCGCAGCAAGCGTGGAATACCAACAGAACAGCAATGAGAGAGAGAGACAGATAGAACAGTGCGCGGGGGGGTTCACTGGATATCCTATCTATCTATCCCTTGTGCGATGGAGAGGTTGAGTGGAAAGGGGAAGAGAGTTGTGCTTGGGTGTTGCTTGTGTCGAACAGGCCGCCGATCGCTCGCTGCAGGCTGTGAGACTGAACTGAACTCGACTGCACTCTGTACAGCGACAGATGCGGTTTGCTGTGAATGTGGTGGATGTATGCAAGGTTGTGTGAGGGAGTGAGCGAGCTGAAGAGATCTCTAGATGAGAGGAGGAAGAGGAAGGAGAGAGAGAGAGTGATAGAGAGAGAGACAGTACAAGTACTAACTATTGCCTGTTGTTGCTTCGTGTACACATGCCTGCTCGTCTTCCTCCTTCCTCACCTTCTCTCTCTCTCTTTCTCTTCTTCAACACGGGACCCATCCAAGCTCCATGCTCTCCTCTCTCACTCACTCTCTTTCTCTCTCGCCCTCGCTGTCGCTGCCGTCTGTACCCGTTCATCGCATCTCTCGCTGCACACGCTTCTTCCTCTCCGCGCGCTCGCCGGTGGATGGTCCAGTTCTCGATCCCTTCCTCGCTCTCCCCTCGTCAATCTGATTCCAACGATCAGGCATGCAAGGGGCAGCAGGCCAGGCCGGGGTATTGACGGCATTCTAACTCTCCTGTACCTCTCCTGGGCACACGCGCACGACGCACGGCAAGCCAGCGAACGAACGAACGAGCGCGGGCAGCGCAGAGCATGGCAGGCGAGGAAGGAAGGGGTTGGGGCCAAGGGAACACTTCCTATACTTGGCTCTCTATCCGTTCTCAAGACCCTGGAAGACGCCCATTCTTGTTCAGTTCGCTCGTCGTTTAAGGCACCACAGACTTGACTGACTGACTGAGCGCGTATTCAGACCAGCTCGCTCGCTCGCTCTCGCGCTGTCGCTCCCCCCTCTTCGACCGCAGCACCACGCTGTGCTATCTCTGCAACACGCACTGAACTGGCTAACGGCATGCTGCCAATATGCAATGCGATCTAACGACGCAATATGCTTAGCTGCCGCCGACGCCGCGCGGATGAAGGTTGGAGACGGGGGAGGGGGGGAGCGCCGTCTTTAGGGGAAATCGGGTCTCCGCGCGCTTGCCGCTGCCGTTGCCGCGCTCTCTCACAGCACGGAGCATGCACGCGGTGATGCTGTTCTAATCGTGCACAGTGGGTGAGAGCAGCAGCAGCAAGCTTGGGCGGCAGCCGACCAGGCTAACCTCATACTACTACTACTCTACTTGCGCCATCATCCCATGCCAGGACAAAGAATGGGGTGGCGCTTGGAATATCTCCCCGGACCCAATAGGCATGGCATGCCCGGAGCATCATCGTTCTTTTGCATGCTCCGTTCGCGGAATACAAAGGCGCCTTCGGAAAACGCCACTTCGGCACTGGCGCAGGTCAGTGAGTACAGCTGACCCCCAGGTCTGTCGTCGTACAGCACCCCCTCTCTCTCCCCCTCCAAAACGCACGCACGCGCAGTAGTCGACTACCGCCGAAAGGGCGCGCGCGCGCGCACATGATTTGTGTGGGCTTAACTCTCCTAGGTGGAGCCGTGCATGCACACCCCAGAGCCACATTGCATTCCGGGGAGCGCGAGGCAGCCTCACGGGTACCATTTACTGAAATGATCGAGAAAGCGCAGAAAGAGAAAAATCAACGAGACACAACGAGGGGAGATATGAATCTCAGGGCAAGAACACCTGGCTGGAATAATGGGTTCAGGGCGAGGAAACCAAAGTACCGTCGCAAAGCGATCGCGCCGCCCACCGGAGTGGGCTAGTCGTATGCGATGGTTTCTTCTGTTCGGAGGCCGCTCGCCCTGCTCCTCTCACATGCTAAGAGGCGACTTTGCCATGTGCGAGCGATCGTCGACACACTTGGGTTGGGATCGGAAGATATCGTCTCTTGTTCGTCTCCGCGGACGCTATTCCGCAAGCAACCCCGCATGAATATCGCGCATACAGACCAACCTCCCACGAGGCAAGAAATAACTGACTTCCGCTCCTAGGCTGACTGTGAGGGCGCCCAGTGTCGTCACGAGCTGCGGGCGGGCAACAAGCCCGACGTCTTCGGGAATCTCCCCTGCCCAGCTTTGGAGATCTCCCGTTCCTACCTGTTGTCTCATAGATAAGCAAGCGCAGACGACCCGAACACTGCGCAGTGCAGCAGCAGCAGCAGCGGCAGGTAGCAAAGCGAGGGCCATTGCTTGTTTGTTTGCACCCAGCGCGTAGGTAGGAAATGCGTTTCACAGCCCGGCGCACCTGAGCCTTCTTAGCATACCTCACAGGTGAGACAGTGCTATCCAGCCTCCTTGCTCAGCCAGGATGGGGGGTGGTGTGGGTGGGCACTGAGGCGTGATCAACAAGAGCTGCGGCGTGCCGATGGCGGCGCCAGCGCCGATGCGACGAGGCAGCAAGCCACTGCTCACGCTGAACACATGCATGTGACTCTACGGCCCCAAGGAGAGCAGAGGAAAAGGAGCACAACCCAGGCTGACGTGCGATGGTCTGTCGGCGGTCATCGGCCATGCATAGGGTAGTCGCTTATCCTCGCTACCCTTTCACAGCAACATGCACAGTGTCGCTCCCTTGCAATGGAGCATCCATGCAGCCTCCCAATCGACACCAACCCCGGTGGACCCGGAATGCTCAACCACACCGAGATGACGCTGGAGCTAGCTGCCACGGACATTTTTCTCGATTTTTCGTCCCACCCGATGCCACGACGGCCCAGGAGCAAGGTGGACCCAGCGTTGAACAGAGTTCACCATATTACATCACCCGCGAGTTGCTCGGTAGCGGGCTCCTGACCCGGCAGACCTTCTCCTCCCAGGCCGCCTCCCTCGCCACGCGGGACGGCCTGCACGCGGCCTCGCGGCCTGCAGCTCTGCGCACACGGCTCGAGCTTCCCTTCTTTCGGGGCTTGCTGGTTCCCGCGGGCGCTGGAAACCCACTAGCCAGAGGACAAGCAATCGGCTGAGTGATCGACCAACGCGGCTGTCTCATGAGGGCATGCGGATGTCGGCTTCCAGGCCTCTGGTACGGTGCTCGTACTGCCCAGGTCGTACCGACAAACTCGACATCTGCGTGTACAGACTGACTCGTCCGTTTGTCAAACTGACAAGCGAGCTACACATCCTTACAGTCGACTAACACGGTGAATGGCCAATGTCCTATGCCCACCCACCGCCGACAAGCCACCATCCACCTCCCAATCTCACATACCGCGGCCATCGTGCGCCTAAGACAAGGGTGCACCCCCTCGCTGCCTAGGTTGTCGCGGAGGTCTTACGTTACGCAACAGCGCGCCAGCCCGCCGTACGAGCGCTTGACGTGTCGAGTTGCGAGATATCGGGCAACACGGCGATGCGGAAGCCGTCGGCTGTGTACGTACTGAAGCAAGATGCTGCATTTGCTCGAGGAGCGCAGCCACCCCGCACACGCAGCAGGGACTTGATACTCACGGTATGGGCACATGCTTGCATGCTAGACAATGAAACACAGTGCCACGAAACAGATCTCACTACACAAGGCACGCGGGCATGTGGCGACTCGCAATGCCATGCCATGGCATGCCATGCCATGCGTCCCTTCCGAAACCGAGACTGACACTGCGTGGCGTTCCGACGTCTAACGGAGGTCTGCATTACACTCGGTGGTGGGCGTCTGGCCTCTACAGAGATCGGGCTGGGCTCGGGCTCGAGCACGCATGCAGGCAGGCAGGTATGGTTGCGCGACTGCTCGCTTGACTATTCCAGCTCTGCCATGCGCGTCGCCACTTACGTCGCACCCCGCACTAAAGCCAACTCGCCACAGCCATCGACGTCGCGTTTAGATCGTATACTTGACATTAGCGAGGTGCTATACTGCTAGTAGGTGCAGTAGCAGATCGCCACTGTCGCACATCCGAGATCTCATCGCACCCATGGTCGCTGCTAGCCATCACCCGCTCGCTCAGCATCGCACCGCTATCAGCGCGATAGTTCCCTCGGGCGGAACTCGTCGTAGCATCACAGCGAATGAGCGAATGCAGACATGGCTGTTGTCACCATCAATCACGTGCGCTCTTTTCACTACCCCCTCCTCCTCTTCAGCTGCTCATGTGAACACCGCCTCACACATCTCGGTGTCGGAGCCGTTTCACAGTCTCACACCCCGGGCCTAACATCGGATGTATGGAGTACGCCCGGGACGATGTCCCCGCCAAGGTCATGGGTACGTTTTGTGGCGCGTCCTGACTCTGACTCTGATCAAAGACAAAGACTCACTCGGTCTGGGCTCCAGCTCCTTGTTTCTCTTCTCTTCTCCTGATCGATGTTGCTGAGACACGGAGCGCGGAGCGCGGAAGCGTCGGAGGGCGGAAGGGGCGGAAGGCCGACTGCTCACCGCCCCGCGCAGACAGCCAAGCACGTTCTTCATCCTCGACTCTGATGCGACGGTCCGCAGAGACGATGGTGCAATGGCGAGGACGAGGCTTGGCCAGGAAGAAAGTGACGGGTGTGGCAGTTTGCTGTCCTTTGATGGACTCGAGAATCTTCGATAAACTCGCTGTGCGAGCTGGTTTGTGCTTTTTCCCCCATATCAATACGCAGCGGCCATCGTGCAAACCCCGTTGTCGGGTGTATCGCTGGCTGAGATCTCTGCTCGCTCATCTCACTGACATCGTTTTATCTCGAGTAATAGCGTACTCACCTTGAGACCAAAATCTCTGAAACACACCGAGACTCCATCTCCTCCCCACTTGTACTCACTCACTAACTCACTCGCTCACTCACCCATCACAACACATCCGAGCACAAGCTAAACATGTAACAGGTCCGGGATCCACCGTCGGCAGGCTCGGCACCACCTCGGCTCCACCTACTCACCTCTGCTCATCACACTAATCCCCAGCTCCAGCTTACACTGTGTCATTGACCTGACACCGATACTCGTGAAGCGTACCGAGACAGCCCGGGTTGGTGTCGTGTCTCCCCCGCACGGAGTTGCCGCAGGTCGCAGGTTGCCGGATGGGGGTCGCAAGTCGCAGGCATATCGGTAACACCGTCGGGTAGGTCGGCCGTTCGGTGACTTATCTTGGTTCCTACAGGGAGCGGCTCATCGTTACCGGATCGGCGGGCGCTCACCGATGGGGAGCGAAGGCCACCATGAGCGTCGTGCGTGTCTTGTTTGTGGCGGTCGTCGCGAGTGCGTACGTGTCTCGGTTGCGGTGGTGGTGAGACTTGGCTCGTCGGGTCGAAGCTGGGATGGGTCGGAGTGAGGGCCAGAGATTGCGAGTGGTCGTTCGCGTCGAGGTCGGAGGTCGGGGATCAGGACTCGCAGATCAGTCTTCGATAATTGTACAGCGATCTTCGAGATCGGGAGAGGTGAGAGAGGTTGCAGACAGATCTGGGGCAGGGGCTTGCTAGCGCAGAGTAGGGGTTGTGGCTACTCCGGGCGTGAGTGTCGCTATAGGTGACAGCCTCGAGGCATGGGCTGTGTAGTGAGCACTGGTCAGTCACCGACATGAAAATGTCTGAGGATGTCTCCAGCGATGGTGTTACTGAGAGAAAACTCGGATGTCTCGGTGAATGAACAGGGGCTTCCAAAGGGATAGCCGAACCGCATGCGCCATCAGTAGTATGACCTCCGACTCGCCGTCTTCGAGCGCCATGTCAGCGATGGTGGAAAGTACCGCCGGCATCGGCGACTCCTGCGCCAATAGGCTTGACGAGACAAGGATACCAACCCGCTCCGGAACGTGAGTGACCATCACGGCGATTCCGATAACCTTTGCAGAACTTGATTCACCCCCGACCACCCTTCTGTTGAGGCGGTCGCGTGAGTCGGACTCTCCGGAGGGGGTCGGTTGCGCCGGCCGCCGGGTCCACTGGGTACTCACCACCAGCGGCTGATCGTGTCCACTCGAGCTCATTCGGATGCTATTGTCATGCCACAGCTCAGACGCGCTATCTTCGGATATGTTGAGATCTTGTCAAACTACTCGCGAGTGAGACATGACAGGCGTGGCTCCGAATGCGGTATCTATCCTTTGCGGTGACGGCCCGCCGAAGTCAGACCTGTCGCCTGAGGTGTGCTGACAAGTTGCGTTGTCGGATCGTCGTCGTGCTTCGTCGAACTCGCTGTTTCGCTATGTATCCGGCGAGTGAGATGTATCAATCAAGAAAGAGCAACGTCAGTGGGTGAGTCAGATTAGGGGCGTGAGGGATATGGACAAACATTGTCTGGACGACGAAGCCGGGGTCAGCACCAACACCTCCTACACACCGGAACATGCAACGTGGACCGGGAAACTCGACCACAGCGATGGTTCACCTGCCCAGCTTAGAGCGGCGTATACCATGCATATGATCCCATTCCCCTAATTGATTAGATTACTCGTTGATCTTGGCAAGGATCTCGGAGTCCTTGAAGAGCTGGTACTCCTGATTGTCAGCGGGTCCAACGCAGCTGAAGATTGGCAAGAGGAATGCTCTACCATTATACGGTCGCCATTCGGCCATCGCCTGGTGACCGCACAAGGGCAAAGCTTTCTCCATTGCACTAGAACTCACCTCCTCGCCGACCTTGATCGGGCTGCCGCCCCACGAGGGGAGGAGGACACGGTCGCCCTCCTTGACGGAGACGGGGATGACGTTGCCGTCCTTGCCGGCGGCACCGGGGCCGACAGCGATGACGGTCGCCTCGGGGAGGGGCGAGGAGGTGGCCGTCGATGGGAGGAAGAGGCCGGACGCGGTCTTCTGCGAGGGGTTAGCATGTGTGCTCTGGATGGGAGTGGGCGAGGGCTTGGTTCCTCCACACGGGGAAAGCTGAGACCACCAATGCGAGGAGTATCATTGGGCTGAAATCTCCCTCCTCAGGCTGCTTGATTGAAAGGGAGAGATCATGTTTGCACGACTCGGTCGTTTGAGTCGTAGCACTCCTCACACCGGCCATCGCGACGCGTAGGTCTCAGCACCTCATATTCCCCAAGTGGAACCATGCCCGCCTTCCCACTCCATATCATTGTGACACCCACGGTCTCGGGCTTGAAGCGCTGGACGAGGACGCGGTCAAAGAGGGGCTGCAGGGAGCGGATGGACTTGAAGGTGGCAGACTGATGTCAGCGAGGGTCGACATGGCAGCGGCGTTGTACACTTGGTATCTCCAACTGCTCCAACTGCTCCTCCAGAGACTCGATACTAACCATTTTGGATCAAATAGGTTGATGGACTGGGAGAGATGCTGGGGAATACAAACAGACAGACAGACAAGTTGCGACGGCGACAGCAGCGGTGGTGGGTGGACTTTTCTGGGATGTAGCTCCGTCCCAGCCAACGGGTTCGGTTATAATCCGGAGCTAGGCGGGGAGACGGAGCGGACGGAGGCAAATTTCGTGACTTTTCCAGAACTTTCGCACGCTGGGTGTTGGTTGCTCGGTGTCGGATCCCACATCCCACTCTCCGCCCGGCCGGTCCTTTTTGCCGACATCGACTGCTCGAACCTGGACTCGACTTTCTTCTATCCCCTCTACTCTCTTCTTTACTCTCTCCCAAACAAAACCAAGTCGTCGCCATGTTCGCTCGTTCCCGCGCCGCGCTCCCCCGCCCCGCCCGCCTCCTCAACTCGGCGCCCAAGGCCACCACCATCTCGAAGCGTTTCATGGGCAGCAAGGATGTCATCTTTGGCAACGAGGCTCGCCAGGGCATGCTCAAGGGTGTCGAGACCCTCTCCAAGGCTGTCACCGCGACTCTTGGCCCCAAGGGCCGCACCGTGATCATCGGTGAGTGTGGGAGGGTTTCTCTGGCGTTGGCAGAGGTGTCGACGAGGTGACCGAACTGGTACTCCTAGACAGTTGTCGGACCTTGAAACGAATAACGCCGGGGATGATAACATCTCGAATCTGAAGCAGGTCGCTAACCCCCCAGCCCAGAGCTTCGGTGGACCCAAGATCACCAAGGACGGTGTGTCGGTCGCCAAGTCCATCACCCTCAAGGACCCCGTTGAGAACCTCGGTGCTCGGTGAGTAACCCCTGGCCTGACCTTTTCTGGGACTTTTGCTGACCTTGCCAGTCTCGTCCAGGACGTCGCCTCCAAGACCAACGACACTGCCGGTGACGGAACCACTACCGCCACTGTCCTTGCCTCTGCCATCTACGGCGAGGGTGTCAAGAACGTCGCCGCTGGCTGCAACCCCATGGACCTCCGTCGCGGTGCCCAGAAGGCCGTCGACAAGGTCCTCGAGGTCCTCGAGTCCAACAAGCGTGTCATCACCACCTCCGAGGAGATTGCCGCTGTTGCCACCATCTCTGCCAACGGCGACAAGCACGTTGGCCAGATCATTGCCCAGGCCATGGAGAAGGTCGGCAAGGAGGGTGTCATCACCGTGAAGGAGGGCCGCACCATTGACGACGAGATTGAGATCACCGAGGGCATGCGCTTCGACCGTGGCTTCATCTCCCCTTACTTCATCACCGACGCCAAGAACCAGCGCGCCGAGCTCGAGCACCCCCTGATCGTCCTCTCCGAGAAGAAGATCTCTGCTCTCCAGGACATCCTCCCCTCGCTCGAGATTGCCGCCCAGTCCCGCCGCCCCCTCCTTGTCATCGCCGAGGACATTGACGGCGAGGCTCTTGCCGCCCTCATCCTCAACAAGCTCCGTGGCCAGCTCCAGGTCTGCGCTGTCAAGGCCCCCGGCTTCGGTGACAACCGCAAGTCCATCCTTGGCGACATCGCCATCCTCACCGGCGGCACCGTCTTCACCGACGAGCTCGACGTCAAGCTCGACAAGGCCACCGCCGACATGCTCGGCTCCACTGGCTCCGTCACCGTCACCAAGGACGACACCATCATCCTCAACGGTGAGGGTGAGAAGTCCATGATCCAGGGCCGCTGCGAGCAGATCCGTGGTGTCATTGGTGACTCTACCACCTCTGACTACGACCGCTCCAAGCTCCAGGAGCGTCTTGCCAAGCTCTCGGGCGGTGTTGCCGTCATCAAGGTCGGCGGCCACTCCGAGGTCGAGGTCGGCGAGAAGAAGGACCGCTACGACGACGCCCTCAACGCCACCCGCGCTGCCGTCGAGGAGGGTATCGTCCCCGGTGGTGGTACCGCTCTCCTCAAGGCCTCGGCTCAGCTCGAGAACATCGAGGTCGACAACTTTGACCAGAAGCTCGGTGTCAGCATCATCCGCAACGCCATCCGCCGCCCTGTGCGCACCATCGTCGACAACGCCGGTGAGGAGGGAACTGTTGTCGTAGGCCGCCTTCTCTCGGAGGAGTTCATTGCCGCCGACAAGTTCAACTGGGGCTACGACGCCGCCACCAGCCAGTACCGCGACATGATCGCCGCCGGCATCCTCGACCCCCTCAAGGTCGTCCGCACTGCGCTCTCTGACGCTGCTGGTGTTGCCTCGCTCCTCACCACCTCGGAGGCATGCGTCGTCGACGCCGAGGAGAAGACCCCTCCCCCCGGCATGGGCGGCATGGGTGGCATGGGCGGTATGGGCGGCATGGGCGGCATGATGTAAAAAGCGCTTGGCCCTATTGCATCTGATCATCCCCTCTCATATTTCTCATAATGGAACTCAAAACGGAGCACGGTTCCGACGCAGCATGAATGAACAACTAGCTTGTACGCATTATTTGGCGATGAAAGCACTACTCAGCAGCGAGTGGAAGTGGGGAGGGGCGAGAGGCAGGAGGAGCACTGACGTACTACTGATCGTCCAACA
Organism: Cutaneotrichosporon curvatum; assembly: GCA_001600275.1. Classification (NCBI taxonomy): domain Eukaryota; kingdom Fungi; phylum Basidiomycota; class Tremellomycetes; order Trichosporonales; family Trichosporonaceae; genus Cutaneotrichosporon; species Cutaneotrichosporon curvatum. The sequence goes on along the minus strand of BCJH01000036.1, from coordinate 45,201 downwards.
GCTATAGTGGCTGATAGACTGACGAGCTGCATACCCTTCAGTACGGCCATTTCCTCTAACGTACTAGAATGCGTACTCTACATACGCGTCGACTCCTGGGGTCTGTGGCTATGTATACATCAGCTCTATATGAACATGTTTCTGTTCGTTTTCGCATCCGTAGTGGCCTGAGAGTCGCTCCTCTAATTGCTACCATCGACCTCCGCGTGTCGTGACCTGACACTCTGCTCTCTCAACTCCATTGACTGCCCACCGAGCGCCCCCGTCGGTCGATGTCTCGGTCACAACGCCACTGCCGCTGATGCCGACGGTATGGTGCACCCACCCGGTTATTCACGGCGAGGCACACCATCATGGTAAGGCACGTGAGTCGACACCTCGAGCGTCGTCACTGCCGGGAAGGTGTTCTTGTCCAGCGGGCAGGAGAGGTACGACATCGCAGTGGGGGTGTATGTCCCGGAGTCGAGGTCGGAGTTGACCTTGAAGGCGTCGTCTTTGCCTTGATGGTGTCGACTGGGATCAGGAGGAAAGCTGCGAACCCGAAGTGTCCGTGTATATGACAGGAGCTTGCGCTTTCGTTCGTCGGACGCTTTAGACGGGTAGGTCGCGTCCGAGGGCGTGTCGGGCCGGATGAGGCCCAGGAGCACGCCGGGGAGGTTGTGATCTGTCAGAGTCAGGTCTGCGTAGAGGAGGGGAGAGGCGATGTCGTATGTCGTGCGGGAGACGCGGAGGAGGGCGGCGAGGGTGGACCCTTGGGAGTGGGGGATGGCATTGATGATGGCGTGGAGGATGTCGATGGGTAGGTAGAGGTTGGGGCTTCCCATCAGGACAACTGTTGGGTAGTGTCTGTTTGAGCATATGCAGCGAGAAGCGAGGTAAGGAGGTGGTTAGTCGAGGCGCGAGCGTCGGGCGCGAGTGACACGCGGCGGGGCACACGCCTTGTGTGTGTGCGTCCTCGATGGCATGCAGCGGCGGCGATGGCACATGTCGCTGATGGATCCTGTTGAGGAGGTTGTTAGTAGCATGAGGATGATGTTGACGACAATGTAGACGATGCATGTCGGTTAGATGGGGAGTAGTAGTGTTGAATGTTGCAACTAGCAGCTAACGGCCGCTACGCGGCCGTCCAGAGTAGGCAAACGGAATCAAATGCCTGCGGATGATTATATGATTGCTATCGCTATTACTATGTTATATAATGCGTAGTCTTATTATAGCGTTGTCACAGCTACAGTATAGCAAGATCTACTTTGCTCTACAGTATGGA
>BCJH01000036.1:0-39609 GCA_001600275.1 Cutaneotrichosporon curvatum | reverse complement strand
ACGATGCGCGTTAGATCAAGGCTCTAGCTGCATTTCTGGTTGAGAACGATGGAAGTGCGTGAAAACCATGGACAAATATAATAGTTAAAGAAGAAATATAATAGTTAAAGATGTCGACGGAAGTTGCGGTGCATTGAAGCAGTGGTTGCCGAGCCCCAAGGTTGATTGTGGATCATTGTGATGAATGCTGTGCAAAAGAGACAGACCAGACAGACAGCGACGACGAACTCGGTCAGTTGCCACCTTCTACGTACTCTCTCTCTCGCCCAATCCATCACGCACTCGCTCGCTCATCCACGTCTTGCTCAGTGCACTCCACATTGCCAGAGAACTCGCTGCGATCGCCGGGCGAGGGCAAGTCCCCCTCCCTCAGACGCCAGCCGTCGACACGCGAGCCCAAACCCGACCTCCGATCTGTCCGGTCATATCTGGGACAAGAGTCCGTCACCTCTCTCAACCTAAAGCCTTTCCACATCCCACACCCTCTCTCGGCGACCGTTCGACAGACAATCATAACCACCCACCCACGTCGCAGCTGCGCTGCCCATCACATCGAGGTCGTGTCCCAGCTACTGCCGATTGTTCACGGAATCCTCGCACTGCCGACAAAAGCCCCGGCGACTTCATACCTACCTCCCTTTCACGACGCGACGCGGCAGACAGACACCTTCAACCACCCATCATCCCTCATCGCCTCGCATCGCTGAACTGCACAGACAGCTGAGATCGACCGCAGCGGTGACAGCTGCGTGATCCTCGCAGCGACTGTGCTCTCAGCGGCCCATCCCCTGGCCCGCCATGACAACAACAGCGAATACCGCAGGGGACAACAACAGCCCGCTCACAGCCGTACCACCAACCTCATCACCCGCCGCTGCTGCTGCTGCTGCAGCTCGCTCGCCTCCCCTGTCGCCTGCGTTTCGCTCAGCATACCCCTCCTCCTCGTCGTCGAGCTCAGACTCGGCCTCCATGTTCACGGCGTGCAGCTCCCTGTCCACCGCTCGTAGTAGCTGCTCGGCGCGTCTCGGCACTCCGACCAGCCCTCTCCTCTCCCACACGCTGCTCTCGCAGGGGCTTGTGGACTCGCCTGCCGACATGCCAGGAGGACTGAACACGTTCCGCTCGATCTTCAAGGGTCCCAGGAGGGAGCTGGAGCCGGCTCTGAACTCGTTCGACTTGAAGGACGACGGTTCTGCCGCGACACACACGCCTGTTCATCACAGTCCTGGTCCTCCCACGCCTGACAAGCGCCGACCAAGGCCATTAGACCTGCAGAGCAAGCGCAACGCGGACGTCCAGGCCGCACCCCTGACGAACGACAGCAGTGAGTGCTGACACCGCTCGATTTGAGCCCCACGCTGACACATGCAGCTAGCAGCAACCTCAGCTCCGAGTTTGAGCACCTGCGCCGCGTGGTGCAGCAGAACCTGATCGATCGACCTATCGACACCTCGATGGAGACGGACGACGACGAGTGTGGGCGCAGAGAGTCGCTGCCACCCAACGGACCCAACTCCATCACACCAGCAGCCGCCCTGTCCCTCATCCGCTCCTCCAAACAAGTGATTGTCGTCGACACACGACCTCTCGCACACTACGACGATGCACACCTGCCACGGTCGGCTCATGTCTCCATCCCAGACACGGGCCTCAACGCAATGCACGCTTCAGCGGTCGCCTCACATCCCGCCGGTCCCAGCTGGTCGTCCTTGGCGCAATATATCACCACCGCAACCGGGAGGCGGTTGTGGGCTGCCGTCGATCTGCACGAGCACGTCGACGTCATACTCGTAGGCGCGCAAGACGCCCTCCCCGACACAAATATACTCGCTGGCGTCGTGTCACATGCTGTGCCCGCAGGTACTGCTTCTGTCTTACAAGGCGGTTGGGAATCGACTATGGATTTGGCCCACTCGGAAGGCATGGTAGTCAATGGCGAGACCAGCGACTCGAGCGAGCAGCAAACACCGATACCGCGGCTGCATCTGCCGCCTCAGCCTGCGCCAACGTGTGCGCCGATGTCTGCACCAGCTCCGAGCCAGACAGGCGGCGTCACTCTCAGCCCTATGGGCCGCAGCCTCCCCTCACTCTCTGTGAGCTCTGCGGGTCCTCCTGTGCCGCGACGACATCCTCCCAAACTCAGCCTCAACGTCCACAACAATTCCGTCCCACTACCACTGCCCGCCAAGGCTCTGAGCGCGCGGTCACGCCCACGGCCGGGCGGGCTCACCATTGACGTCGGGGACTCGAATCGCCTGTCACCTGGTATACCCTACGATGCTAGAGGAACAATGAGCGCCGCTACTCCGCGGGGCAGCCACTTTAGCTCTGACGATGTCAATGCGGAGGGGAGGAATATCGGATCTGTATCTCAAGGAGAGAGCTCGGCCAACGATACTCCGACTCTGGGATCGCCCTACCACCACATGCCACGCTCACCTGCTCCGCACGCGTCGTCGCTGCTCAAGTCCGCACCGCCGCTAGAGGTGTCGACCATCCTCCCAGCCTTTCTCTACCTCGGCCCCGAGATTGCTACTCGCGCAGACGTGGAGACACTCCTCTCCATGGGGATACGGCGTGTCCTCAACGTTGCGGTCGAGCTGGACGACGACGAGAATCTGGGACTGCGGACCACCTTTGAGAGGTATTACCGCATACCGATGAAGGATTCTGTCGAGGAGTCTGGCGTGGGCGAGGGGATACGCGAGGCATGTAATATTCTCGGTGAGTCAAACGTGTCCGTGTGTGATTTTCTTCGCGACCTGGGGAATATTGCGCTATCCCTGCAGATGTCGTCGGCGTCTACTGTGCTTGGTCATCTGACGCGAGTTGTCTCAGACCAACGCGCTGATCTGGTTGCTCAATTGCACGTCTCTCTCTGTCGTGTTTCGTCTTAGCCCTGGAAAAGCTCCCTTGTTCCCCACCACTTTCATAGCACCCGGCACTGCCTCTCTCCCACTTCGCCCGACTTGCACCACGCTGGCCAACACCACATGAGCACAGCACGCTACTCTGCGTGAATACCTCCCACAGGTCCTGCTTAGCCTTTTCCTTATTTTCCATAGACAGACAATCAGGCAGCAGCTGACTGGCAGACGACGCGCGACTGCACTCTGCGCCGATTTACGTCCACTGCAAAGCGGGGCGGTCTCGCTCCGTCACGGCGGTCTTGGCCTACCTGATCCACGCGAATGCCTGGACGCTCAAAACCTCGTACGCCTACGTCGCTGAGCGGCGGCACGGCATCTCGCCGAATATTGGATTTGTAGCAGAGCTCATCCAGTTTGAGGAGACCGAGCTGGGGGGGAAGAGTGCGAGCAAAAACCCGTCCGACGTCAAAGACAAGAGCAGCCCCGCGACACCGCTCGTGCCGCGCGACACCAAGCAGATGCTGCGATATACTCGCGAGAGCCTGCCGCCAGAGTGGTCACTCGAGGGTGCATCAGAGGAGGCGGGGACTCGCAAGGACGACATCGATCCGGATCACACACCTGAGACCACGGGCGCTCGTCGTACCCGACAGACCGCTGCCGACATCGAGGTGCGCAAGAATGGTCAATGGGTACACGGACGACGGTGAGTCTTTGTCTCGGCATTCGACATTATTTGCAGAAACAGTTGTGTGACTTTGTGGGCCATGTGTTGACATCTGCAGCGCTCCGGTTGACCGCACCACTCTCCAGCCAGGACGCCGAGTGTCCAAGGCTGGGCTGGAGTCTACGGTCATGCGGCCGCTGGAGCCCGCAGTGCCAGCAGCATTTGACCCGTAGCACTGGGGATCTGTTGTAGTTGCTGTTGCTGTTGTACCACACAGCCTTGTATTATTTATTATGTTGTCAAAGCGAGCCGTGATCATGGTCTGCATGGGGAGCTCGAAGCTGAAGAACGAGTGAATGGGTGGGGATGGGGTGGTGGCCGTGGTGGCTGTGTTGGCGCTGGTGGCAGTGGAGGGCTAGTTGGTCTGGCAGGCAATTAGCCGCGGCTAATGGCTTTTGAAAGCCCAGATCCCCCTCCCGAAGCTTTCACTTTGAAAAATGAAACCCTCCAATCACCTCATCTGTTGGAACCCGTCTGATCCATCCCAAGCAGGCAAGTTAGTGATCCGGTGCGGCGACAAACAGCTGCCGGCCGGACAAGGATTACATCTCGTGGCGGCGAGGACACCCACCACCGTTAATCCCTGAGACGTCGTGTGGGAGTCTGCCTTGCTTGGTGGGGACGGACGGCCGCCTTCCGCACTCTAGCAAGCCTCGCTTCGTCAGCGAGAAACGTAGCGAACCGCCCGTGTTCTTCGTTGCATTGCCATGCCTTTCGCCTCGCCTCACCTTGCAAGGCAGGCGGGAACTGTTACTTACTCGGGCATATGCACCTGTTCGACACTGGCGACATTGCTGCCACCTCCGCTAACTTTGCTGCCACCCATTGGTGGCAGGAGACGCCACAACCTCCTCGTCACCCTAATGTAAGGCACAGGATTCTAAAAGAAGCTGCAAGCTGCTTACTTTGCGCTATACTTCTGTTTACATGCACGTACTCTCCCCCGCTTAGCTCTACCTTGTGACCTGTGTATGCTGCATTCCTCCTCGGATGCAGACATGCTCCATCTCCCAATGAAGGGCTGTTCGTCTGCGGCGCCTGACGGATCTGCATTCTGACGGCTTGCGACTTGTCCTGTGACAATGGTCGGTAGCATATTTGCGCGTACTATTGCCCACTCGCTTGCACGTCCAGCCGCGGCATTCCCACCCCACATCATGGCCATGGACTAGAACATCTAGCTGGCCAGGCTACAAGATGTCCATGAGACGCTCCCAAGGGGACGGATACGTCCATTCCCTGCCCGGAGGTTCCTGATATCCAGGAGGAGCGAGGGAGAGGGGGGTTGCGAGGAGCAGCGGGGTGGGTGACAGCGACTTGTGATCAGCCGGGGCAGGTGTGCTGTATGTGGTACAAGTAGGGGCTTGTGTCGGCTCGGAGGATGTACGACATGGCGCAAGCGAGACAAGGATGAAAATTCCAGACAGTGCATCATCAGCGCGGCGACGACGGATAGATAGTGCGGACGTCACACTTCGCGTAGCGAGCGAGAGGCAGCAGCCCAATGTGTGGCGGGAGGGGCGGCGCCCACCAGAGGCTGCCGGTTGGAGTGGCAGTGTGAGGTGTGAGGTGCGGCTGCGGTACTGGGCAGCGCGCGAGCGAAGCGTAAGCGCGAGGACTAACCCCTCCCTTACTGGCCTGTCTGCCTCGGATAACGGTAACAGCGCGGCAGAGTCAGACAGCCAGGAAGTTTGTTTAGTCAGTCAGTCAGTTCAGCCCAGCCGGCTCTCCGTCGTCCGGCCGGCGGATGGACAGAGACAAGCTAGAAGCTAGAAGAGAGAGAGACGCATCATGCTGCTGCTGCTGCTGCTTGGGCTTGGCTGTGTGGCCGCGCTGTGCTGGACTGAACTTGGACTGGGACGGGCTGGCTGGATCCGAGAGCCACAATAGGTCAATTTCCGTCCCCCCTGTTCCATCTGGTCCTGAAATCCCACCCAGGTGCCGAACATGTACCCAGAGGCTCTCTCATTTCGGCGGTGGAGGACAACTCTGCCGTCAGCCCCACCACTCCCCCACCGCACCTCCTCTGCAACACCCGCCTCGACGCTGGGCAGGATGGAACTATTGTTCTTCAACAACGCCATTAGCCTCGGACCCCTCATCCACTCCTCGCTTGAAGTTGGCGGCGTTCTCGCCGTAGTGGACGAACAGGCTCATGGTCGTGGACCACCACAACCGACACCTCGACGGTCTCTCCCTCCCCATTCAATCACATTCACCACCCCGAGACCTCCCTGCCTCGTCTTGACTTGGCGACCGACAGCAAGACACTCTGCCTAAGACACTTGCACGTCATATCCTGTTTTATATCCTTCCACTCGTCGTTCACCCTTTGTCCGCTGCTCGCGGTCAATTGCACCCGAATCTCGCTTCCGGAGGCTGCGACAAGTTGATATCACAACTACGACCAAGACGGCGCTCTAACCCCCTCTGCCCCCCTCGTCTCCCTTCAATAAATCACAGCAACTCCCTCGAGAACACCATCTTTCTGCTGCTCGTTAGGTCCAATGGTCTCGGGGGCGAGTGGTGGCACCCCCGCGCCCTCGTCCGGCCAGCCCCGCTCAGACCGACAACGACAACGCTGCTCCATCTCCCCCCCACCACCATCTGGCAGACCATCCTTACCACCTCCTCCGTCACGGCGACTAGGAGAGCATGACCACAGGCAGAGGATTGATCGCGACCATCGAGTGCTACCGCCACCACATTTGCCCCCTCCCTATCCGGGCCGGCGCGTCAACAGTCGAGGATCGACGCCGATACACACGCGCACAAACAGTGGCGGGGATCGCCTCTTATCTGTGGTGAAGGGCCCCACCTCTCGCGACCCGCTGGGGTTTTCCAGTGCCGAAGCAGCTGGCCCAGCGCCCCCGCCACGAGGTGCACAGACGTCGTTGGCGTCAGGCTCCCAAGATGGGCGTTTCTCATCAAGGCCGGAGCGGAACTGGGTTCGACCCCATCCCTACTCCATCCCCGACCGCGAGCGTGTCACCAAGCCTGAAATGGACGCTGCGCATCATCATGAGCGCGACGTCGAAATTAACGGATGGCGCCCATTGCATGCAGAGGCTCGCGAAGTGCCGTACATGCGCACAGGAGACAAGCCCAAAGAGACAACAACATTTTCACACTCGACGTCAGTGCCGCCACGGCCTCATCTACGCCCCACGTCCAGTCCTCCCCCTTTGCCAGGCCCCTCCCGGCAGCATGCGACTCCTTCTGGCTATCCTCCTCTGGCAGAAGCGAGGTATCACGACTTCCGGGGCTATGACGCTGACACGATACCGTCCCGGGTGCCTGTTCGCCACTCGCCCGTCAGAATACACGACTATGGAGAACCGTTACAGACTTCACGACACAGTCCCATCCAAGTGCATGACGAGCGTGCCCGGGTCCGCCGCTCCCCCAGAATGTACGTCGTGCGGATGTGCTCGTCGGTTTTGTTTGCTGACATGTTTCGCAGATCAGATGGTCCGCCGCGGGCGTATTTCACGCCCGGTGTCCCTCCCCCAAGTCTGAAGGAGGGACTCGGGAATACTGGGCCTGCTGAAGCATACGACAGGGGGTGGGATGATGCGCTCGCCGCGGTGGAAGCTGGCATTTTCTGCGTGGACGGCGTTGTCCGTGAGTGGAAACACGGCTCGGATGGGTGGTTGGGTGGAAAAGGCTGACGGAGCAGATCATCGAGTACCTGTGTGGCCTAGAACCCGAGCACCTGTGGAGGATCGATACCCACCCCGGCCGCAAAGTGAAGGATATTTTGCCTACGACCGTCTGGATCGGGAGCGCGAGCACGGGCATGCTCGAGACTCGGCGGATGCGGTCGCTGCTGATCGCGAACTCGAGCGCAGAGAGGCTTTCTTCCGCGACAGGGAGCGGGCAATGGACTGGGAGAGGGAGAGGGGCCTCATTCCCGCACGATACGACACCGGTGACCCATCACGTCCTCCTTACCAGCATCCTCATGCGGACTACAACTATGGTGGTCGCCCCCCATACCCCTACCCCTCCCACTTCCATCCTCCTCCTAGGGCGGGCGCTCCACAGCACTATCCCTACGACCCGGGCTACCACCATTTACCTGACGCCTTCTACTCGCCTCGGCGCTCGCAAATCCCTCCTGTAGGCTACGCACCACCCGCGCCGGCTATCGTCCCTGGTACGCCTGCCCCGCAGATCCGACATCGGCAGATGATTTCCTGCCATCGCTGCAGGGCCCGCAAGGTCAAGTGCTCTGGCGGGAGGCCGTGCGAGGCGTGCAAGAAGACGAAACGGCCGATGGACTGTCACTACGAAAAGACGATCCGGCGCCGTGGGAAGGGCAAGAAGAGTCTTAACGGCAAGATGGAGACCACCCCGGGCGGCACCAACATGGAGCTGGAGAACTGGGACGACGACAGCCAGGCCGGGAGCCGCAGTCCCAGAGAGAGTAGAGGGACGGCGGAAAAGTCCGATATGGGGGATTACAGCGACGACAATCGCGAGCGGCATCGGTCCGACCACAGAGAGGAGAAAATGGATCGAGGCCCGGAGGGAGACAGTGGGTACGCCTCGGCAAGCAATGCGTCCCCAGGCAAGCCCGATTCCGCCCTCCGCCGAGGGATAAAACGATCGCGCTCGCACTCTCGATGAGTTTTCTGGCACCACTGTCTGGACGATTAGCTTGGACCCATATAATGATTTCTTACCAGCTAAGACCTGGGGTCTGGTGTTGCGTGTACAGCACGTTGTTACTTGTAGCGCACTGTTTGCATTGTTTCATGTGAGAAAGCGGCTGAAGATGGGAAAAGTATGGAGTGGGCGGCCGTCAGCGGGGGACTCACAGGATTCTGGTCCATCGTGACCACAGGCAGAATCGCAAGTGCACGCATTCTCTGCCCAGCTATCACAGTCGTAAAAGAGAAAATACGACTGTGAAGCTGAGCCAGTGCCGCCAGGGCGACATATTGCTGAACGCACTCGGCTTCCCGATGGGTGTCTCACGGCTGAGACGGCCGGAAATCGACAGTTTGCAGGTGCGCAAACGTGCCCATACGCGGTCCAGGAAGGCCACAGGGCTCGAAGTATACGCGTGGGACTGGGTGGATTTATTCGCACGCGGTGGGTGACAGTGGGCGGTCGCTGTCGCCAAAACTGTGGTCCGGGTGGGATCTCAACGTCGTCGACTGCACACGATCGCCACTCACCTCGACCCGACCACACTTCTTTACGCGGACGTGTCTGTACGCGAGCGCGTCAGTGTCGTTGCTGAACTTTCGAAATGGTGCGGTCGTCACATGATGGAAGGAATGCTGCTCGGAGATCTGAACGTGGGCATTGTTCCTCCTCACCACTGGGCGATCTGATGAGGATGACGAGTGTGCCACACTGTCGCCTTGGTGGGTCTCAGCAAAATTCCTCTGTGGTATGTGTGTCCATGGCCGTTGTATGAGCGTCGCTGAAGCTGACACAAATGGTGCACTTCAGTTTGGTGGTGGTGTGACAAAGGTGCTGGCGGTGCTGGGTGATGGAATGTCGGTATGTTGATATTTCAGATCTTGCGTCATGAGCCTGACTCGAGCCATTTCGTGTGTCGCAATGGCTTTTCGAGTCGCTTGGGAGCAGTGATTTTCTGAGGGATGCATGGTGTCGAGAGGAAGGAGGAGGGGGGACTGAGAGTGACCCACACGAGAGTGGCTTCACTGTCAGAAGGGCGGATGGCATACGATTCGGGATCTGGATTGCTCGATGCTCGTTATCACTGTAGATCTGCGCGAAACGTAAAAGGGAATGAGTCCAAGCATCGCTCTGAAGCCCGCGGCTGTTGCTGTGAGAGTCTGTATTTCATGAGAGAGAATGGGAGGATGAAGATGAGTAGTTCGGTGGAGAGGAATCGGAAATAGCTACCAGAGCCCAGAGCTGTGGCCCTCGGTCGTTTCCCGTGATTGGCCATCAGCCATCTTCACCTCGGTTCCGCCCAGCCTTCTTGCATCATAGGCATGCAGCCGTGCGACTCTTGCTTCCAATGCACAACGTAGCATCAACAGACTCTACAATAACCCCACAGTGTCACCGACTTCGCTCAACATTATTCTGTGCACTTAACGGCCGAAATGCCTGAGCTCGAGCCACCTGAGAGGAGGGTAGATGATGGCAGTAGTGGCAGCGCTCATCTCAAAGCCAAGGTCACCGCCCTCCTCACCAAACACGGCTGCGAGTGGGCCGACATACCACACCTGAGCCATGGAAATGACAGCCACTGCCGCTCCACAGCAGCAGGCAATGATACCGGCAATTCCGACGGGCAGGCGCTTCATGTCGTTGTACGCCGTCAGGTCGTAGCCGATCCGGCGACGGAAGATGAAGTGCTCCTCGCCGACGACGACGATGAAGAAAGCAATCCAGTCTGCCATTAGCGGTGTTCTTTCAATAGACGGATAATCATCTCCTCAACTCACAGCCTAGAATGGACAGGAAGTTGGACAGCACAACGCTAAAGTGCTCACGGCCACCAATGGACGCCGCGGTGTAGATCAGGAACATGATGATGCACCAGATGGCGCGGGGCACCTTCATGAACGCCGGGATGAGGATCTGCGCCGACAGAGCCGCCGAGTAGGTGTTAGGCGTGACGTTTGCAATGATGCTGAACGCCATCACGACCAGGATGAACTTGCCACCTGCGCCCCACTCCCGGAACACCTCCTGGAGGACACCGCTGGCATCGCCTGCCTCGAAAGCCTCCATCAGGCCGGGAGCGGTGATGACGGCTGCCGAGAGGATCTCGATGAAGAGCAACGGGATCTGCGATCAGCGGGGTTATCACTGGGTCTCTTACCATGAGCCCGAACCATGTCATGAGGAAAACCTTCCATGGCTTGATGTTGGCAGGAAGGCGGCAGTTGAAGTCAGCAGCGGCGGAGGACCATCCCGAAGACGATGAAAAGACGATACCCTTGTTGTCAGCACTGCTCCGATGTCTGCCACTTACGCCGAACGACAGGAACTGGCCAGCGTACGTCTTGCCCGAGCTCTCCTTTGCGTCCTGCGACTTGATGTCGATGCCGGTTCCCCTGTGCGACGCGAGGCCAAGGATGCAGCAATAGAAGATGAACTGGATGATCCAGGCGTAACGCTCCCACTGATGGACCGCTGCCGGTTAGCTACTTCAATCCTGAGCGATCTCATCCGTACCATTGTAGCCAATGAAGCAGAGAACGAGGGCCAAGAATCCGACGATAACAATGGCAGCCTCCAGTGGAATCTTATTTTCCGAGACCTTTGACAGAATCTGTCCTCCCAAGATGACAGCAGTGCAGCTGAAGCCGAGTTGCGTAAGGATGTTGAAGAAAGCAAAGATCGTCCCGCCCACCATGCCCATAGAGTACCGGGTGATCACGATCGTGCGGAGACCAGTCTTCGGGCCCAGAGTCGCAATGAAGCCACAGCATGCGGCGCCAATAGCAGTGAACGACACGATAGCAGCAACTGCAGACTTAAACGAGAGATTGAAGTACGCCTGGGCAAGGAGGCCGATCGGGAAAGTCGAGACGACAATGTTGACACCCCACCACATCACCAGCAGACCGATGAAGTGCTTCGAGTCTCTCTCATCCTCTGGCACGCGTTCGATACCTCGAGCCTCGACACCATTGTTAAACAGACCGCGGAAGGCGCGGAAGAGGGGGTTGGACTCGGCGAGCTCCGCGTCGTGCACCTCTCGCACCTCGTTGACGTGCTTGTCGCCATACTGCGATCCGAGACCGACCTCGACGTCTGGGTTGCCGCGGTTGTCGTACTTTAGTTCGTCCTTGTCGTAGTAGGACATGATGGATAGAGCAAAGTGAAGAGTTCAATGCGGGGCAACAGTTTTACATCTAGATAAGCTCGCTTGGCCTTAGCTCTGTCACTCTTGGCGTCGCGAGGGGCCTATCTGCTCCATCCAGTCGTTGCGCTGCATGCGATGGGCAACATGCGGTGGCCCGTGGTGCCTCGAGATAGCTCCAACGCGTCCACATGGGTTAGTCGTGCACAAGACCAGGCCGGTGACCTGTCGGCGACTCGAACGGCGACTTCTATTCGTGAAAATAGCAAAAATTGCAGGTGGTGCAAGCTCATGTCTCAGGCGATCGCGGTGACCCAGGACTGGAACACCACCTGGGCCGCATGCGGCGAGGGCTGGTACACCACTCAGGTGAGCTCTCAAGCTCAGAGTCTATTCACGGACGGGAACATGATAGGGCGGGTGGACAGAGCACGCGGTGGCTGTAGCTGCCAGCTGGCTCAGCGGCTTGCCCGCCGATCTCGGCTTGTCGGCGAAAAATCCCTTGGCCGCAAGTCACGCCGCAACTACTCTTCAAGGCACTCTGCTCCCCGGTGCCACCCAGCGCAGTTAGCCGATCGAGAGAAGCACCATGGCTACCGCTGCCGGACCCATAGGAAAAGCAGGTCTTCTGCTGGGAGCTCCATGCTTCTGAAGCACAAGCCCACCCAAGACTACCTTGGCAAAGCGGCACCGTTGGTAGACTGATCTTGAAAGTCAGTCTTGCACCAAGGCACCTTGCTAGATGCAGGAGCATGCCCGGTTAGGTGGGCTTGGGACTTGGTATGAACAACCGCAACAGCCGTACAGCCGAGCCATTCTGTCAGCTAGCGTCAAGTCTGGCGAGAAGGGAGGGGCAATAGATGCTCCGAGTCAGTTAAGAACAGCTGATAGTCAACTAGGCTGCGGCCTTTTTGTCGCGCAGTCGGGCATCCCAGCGTATCACAGACCATGGCTTACTAGTAGGCTAAGCCCCAGCCGCCGACGACCGCCGACGAGCGACAAGATCTCGGGCGAACACGATCGGGCCTACCCTTGCTTCTCCGTTGTTGCAGAAGAATGAAGAATAGCTACCGGCTGGACCCCCGCCCCTGTGTGAACTCGGGTGCAAAGATCTGTACAGCAGACTTGCGTAAGGGCGAGGTGAAGGCTGTACCATACGTGAGACGTCGACGCCGCCTGAAAAGAGATCTGCGCCGCCAAATAGGACTAGCCGATGCCGATCGTCGGCAGATAACATTCGGCACGTGGTCAAAACATTGCCCCGCGCCCGATCCCCGATTCATGCCATCATGCGACCATGAGTGCTCTCGAGCGGACATGTTTGGCATGTTATGATCTCTAGAGCATGCTATGATCTCTAGAGCGGGCATGTCAAGGTGTAACAGAGCAATGAGTGAGCGCCAACGCACCAGGAAAGCCGTTTTGCTAATGCTACACGGGTCAGAATGCATTATCCTACTTCGGAGAGATATTGTTGTACAGGAAAAGCAGATCAAGGTCTCCCTCATCTTACACGTCCAAATGGGAGCTCGAGCTCCGGGACCGTCGGTTTCTTTTTGTGGCACACTTTGGCAGGGACCAGTGATACAAGGCGAGACGTTCCGGTTCAGGTTTGAGGTGTTACGCGATACAGTCTACATCGAGGAACTGCATGTGCATGTCGGCATGTAGTCAAGACGAGATGGTCGTGCTTGGAGTTCCCGGCCAGAATGACATGAGAGTTTCGAGATCGGCAAAGGGAAGCCTGGTGGGTGGTCAGCAAAGGCCCCAGTACCTAGTGCCACACCGCTTTACTCACAAGTCTTGGGCAATGTCAGCGGCCGGGCCTTGCCACATAGGGTTTGTTTGCAGCTGGTCTGGGAGTGGTATAACCGCCGCTGCCTCGGGAACTAGTGGCGTTAACCGGTCGATGATGCGGAGACATCGGTCCGCAAGAGGGTCCTCCTGCACACGCTTGAGGGTCTCGCGGGCAAGCATGACGCTCTCAGACCAAGCGCCGCGCTCATGGGATAGCGCGTCCGTGTGCAAAGCGATGAGGGGTACGAAAGACGCCTGGAAGATGAAGTGGCTGAATCGTCAGAACCGAAGATGATATTCCAACTCACAGAGCATACCACCTCTCCAGGGCTGTCAGGGATCCGTTCTGGAAGAACAGATGGATATCAAAGATTGTCTCCATGGAACACTGCAGGCAGATAGAGGCCAGAGTATGCTCGAGGTCCGCGTCCGGGGTGGCAGGACGAGAAAGCGACTGGCGCTTGAGCGCCCGCTCCAGGAACGCGCGGCGATGCAAAATGATGCGAAGGTTGTTGTATCTCCAGAAGAGTTTGTGCGCAGAGAAGAAAATCCAGGGCGTTGCCTTGACCTGCGAGGCTGAGACTTGCGGTGTCATCCAAGGTGGCACCGTCTCGTACCATCTCCGCAGATCCTGGTCAAGTTCGAAGACCTGCTCAGAGGATGGTGGCGGGGTGGAGATGACTCTTCCATAGCAGCCCTTGCCCACGCAGTGGAAAGACGCCTGGTAGATCAAGGATGTGTAGATTGTCGGCTCAAGAGCCGGCGGGGGTATCGTCGGTGACGATGGCGTGAACTCGCGATCCGTGACATTGTGGACGGATGCACAGTCGGCTTCCCCATATGGCAGGAGCTGGAAGGTCAGCTTTATGTGTCTTAACACTCTCTCACGATCGGTCGGCCAAATGTGATGCTCGCTCCTGCGTCGAAAATAATAAGAACCCACCAAACCCGTCGCCTGACTTCGCGCTCGAACGGTTTGATGCTCCATAGCGGCAGTTCTCGGTGCAATCCGAGACCGATGGCCATGCGCACGGCGATGCCGAGGTACGTGCTGCCCGAGTTGCTCTTGTTGCGCTTTTGCGAAATATTGCTGAGCAACGTGAAAGCCTGCACGAGGACGAGGCTTCCAGTTTCCAAGTGCTCCGCATTGATGACCGAGACTGCCTTCTCCAGGAAATAATCGACCACGTACATCGGCTGTGAGCAGCAGAACGCTCCGATGGCGATGATGGTGTTCACCAGGACCAGCCATCTGCTTGTTAGGTTTTTGTGTGGCAGCTTAGACTCACTGGGAACGCGGTGGTTGCGCGACGACCTCGGCATACTGAGCGCGGAAGGTGGCCTCGTGAATGATGGGGTACTGCGGGTGGTAGTGTTGGAAGTATGCGTCGACATAACTCGATGCAAGGATTGCTGAGGGCTCCCAGCCTTCAGGCGCCGGACTGTCGGCATGCACTGAGAGGTTACTGAGGGATACCCCGCCGGCGGAGATTTGCAGGATACGCAAGAGAGAGGCGCCACTCGCAAAGCCGAGGTATCCTTCTCCATCCGGCTCGACGCTGAGGCTGGCCGTCCCATCGTTCTCGCGAGCATAGGTTGTCCTCTCGTTCCACTCATACCCCGATGCATTGCGAGGCTGGCGCTCATACGCATCGGTGGCTGAGGGCGTGGCGGCGTACGGCGAAGGGATGCCGATCCGGGGATCAGACGTCTTGGTCGTAGGATAGTAGCTACGCGAGATCGGCGAGATCAAAGCATGCTCGACGCTTGCCGCCGAGGACGTCGGTGGTCGGGATGGCGCATTAGTCACGGGTGTTTGGTCATCTACCAACACCAAAGCACTCGTGGAAGACTCTGGAGAGCGGTGTATCATGGCGCGAGGCGACATGAAATTGATGGGACTCGTGCTGATCGAGGGTGACTTGGAATGGCGACGCGGGTTGAGGATGTGGTTCTCCATGGCATCGAGGTCGTCGAGATTGACATGTGGAGCATGCTCACTGAGCAACCGCTCGAGCTTCTCCATACGCTCGCGGATCTCGGCGAGGTACCTGGCCCGTGTCAGCATAGGCCCCCAAACATGCAGCGCGTCGCGTCCTCACTTCTTTCCTCGCCGCGGCGCTTCTGGCACTGGAAACACGCATGTCTTGCCATATCGTTTGCATTGATTGCAAGGCTGGATGCGATCACACTTGGAGGTCAGCTTCCAGCCACTCCACTCCCCGGGGTGCCACCGTGACGGAAACTCACCTTGCGTTTGAGACGACGGCACTCGATGCACTACGTAACAGTCAGCATGCAACACAACAGCATCAACAACGATGGATGCTCACCGATATCTTAATCACAAGCTGCTCTGGAGCATCAGTGATATCGTCGCCGCTGCAGCTGCTGTGGTCCTTTGAGGAGCCCATTGCCCAGCTTGTGATCTGTGTGCTGGGCCAAGAGTGTGACTAGTGGAAGTACTTGAATGAGACAACGAGGTGAGGCAAGTGACGTCGAGACCAGGGGTTATCAATATGGCTCGGTTTTTTTCCCGGCGAATAGTTCGAACCAGGCCCGCCTCCCAAACGCCACCACTTGACTGCCTGAATGCGCGCAGGAAGAGGAGGAGAGGACAGACGAGAGACAGGAGAGGAGAGAGAGTGTGAGGCTTGCTTGCTCGGCGTGTTCCGCCCATACCTCGCGTCAGACGGAGGTGACGCGGGAGCGGGGTTTGCTATGATGGTAAAGTGCTTACAGCATGGCTCGCATGTAACTGTAAGCTGGGGCTTCTGGGCCGTATGTTGATTACAACACCACCCCCGGGGTTCGATTGCCCCGGTGCATAAGCACTGTCGTCACTCAAATCCATATCTCCACGGCCGAGCGGAGGCCACACTCCGCTCAAGCCGATCGCGGCGCTGGATGAATATTCTTATCTCTGACGCCTCTTGCAGATCATGGTGTCGTGGCGTGTCGCAGCGCGGCTGATCGGCATGTGGAACGCCATGTAATCAGCATGCATACCTCTGAGGGCACCTCGCACTAGCTGTACGCGACCATTATCAAGCCCGTAGCTATGCAAGTCACTGTTGCAGCCACCCATTTCTTTCCAAACACTCGATCAGCACCTTGCCCGCCGCTTAGAAACGCTGGAATATCCAGTGCCTGACCCTGCAGTGCTACCGGCAGAAGGCGGTCCTCACATCAGGTCATCACGAATACAAATCAACAGTTCCCCATCTCCCCACAGCCTCAGCCATCGTTCCCAGTCGCGGTGAAACAGCGCACCGGATGCTTGCGGTTGCATCATACAATGGTAATTAGCGTCGTTGTGAATCTCACGAAGCTCCACTGGTCCACCTCCATCTCGTGTAGCAGCGCTCTGCGTCTAGACGAGCTGGACGGTCGTTCCGATGCCAGTGATCCCGGAACCGCTTTTAGGTCGTCATTTGTGGAATGTGTTGGGCTCACCGCACGTGGAGCTCGAGTTCTGCGACGGCCGAGGCCACGATCTTGTTGCTCAGCAGTGGCAGCTGTTTGTCACACAGGCCGACACACCGGGTTTGAAACGTCATAACCTACCAGTCCACCCAGATGGCTGCCACCTGCCTGCCGTACTGCCGTACCAATGGACCCGTAGAAAGCGCAACACCTCCTGGAATTAGTAAAAAGGGTCTTGTCGTTAGCGACGGCGCGCGCAGTGAATAATCAACGTGAATTATGAATAATGCTCCGCGCCGTGGGATCACGGGTAGCATGAGAGGGCTTGGCAATAGCCTCCGGTCGATCCGCCGAAGAGGCTACCGCGGCTGTCACACTCTCTTCCACTTGATGTACTGATGTACAATGATGTTCCCATATGGGGGAGCAAACCCCACTAATGATTCCAGAACTTTGGGATGGGCACGGGTGGAAAGCTGGCGAGGTACAGCTTGTTGTCTGAGATCTTGGGCTTGCCGGGTTTATTACACCAAAAAGTGGACGCAAAGGTAAGACACCGAAGACAACACCGAGCTCGGAGCCTGATTAGAGATTCGCCGCCGGCGAGTCCGAAGACTCTCGCATCGTGCCCACCAGCTGGTCCGAGCAGGTGCAGAGTTTAGGCTGAAGACTCCAGGAAGCAATTATATTGATCCTTTGCCTTGGGTCCTTGGGTGGAAAGCATTTGCCGACTGCCTCAATGATGACGCATAAAGGTTACCTCCGGGGCAAGCCAGAGAACTGGAACCAGGACAACTTGTCGATGGGAACGGGAGATCCGATGGGAAGTGGCGGGCCATGCCGCATGAAGCTGGATTTACGTTGTAGGTAACGGTTCGGCAAGGCGTCGGCGCTGTGCACCACCACTCGCCGTGCCGTTATGCCGAGTTGTGTGATGGTCCCATGCTGGCCCTCTCGCGTCGAGCGGAGCAAGAGCGGCGCCGACCCCGGCACATCACACAGGTGATCGTGATGTCATGCTAGAGTTGCAAGGTCAGGACTGGGCTCAATTGCTGTTACCATGGTATGTGTTGAGCACGTTGCAGCCTTGACCCTCAGCCCTCATAGCATTCTCTGATATCCCGCGCTTGACTGTGCACTTCCGCAAGGAATCTCATCTGGCGCCTCGTTCCTGCCTGTAATATGGATAAGGAGCATTCTGATACATGCGGTGCCTCCGCCAGTGCGGGACGCCAGTGGGAGGTTTTCTAGCGAGGTTGGCCGCAGTCGAATGCCGAGGTGCCGAAGGGCGCCACCACACTTCTGCTTCTGAAGGTGGCACCTTGGCGTCGCTGGCCTCTCTGCAGACCCATCCCTGTCACAAGGAGAGATACATGTTCACAGCCTTCCTAAGTCTCTCAGCACGACATCGAGGAGGACCTGAACCCCCACATCGGACGCTGCGACCGCAGCAATGTGCTGGTCCGGTCTAACTAATACACCGTTGTGCTTTATGCCGTAACCTTCGGACCATGCTTTGCCTGGCTTCTTGTCCACGAATTCGAAATCCTTTCCGACCTCCAACACGCTCAGAGGAATACCACTAGCTCCAAAAATGCCACGAAGTGTAGCTGCCTTCTTTCGCCAGGCACTGCAGCCGTAGAAGAAGACGTACTCGCCATGAGGAATGCAGTCGAGCGTGCTGTAGCTCCACACTCGCTTCTGTTTGTCCGACAGGTCATCGAGATACTCGAGGTATACGGGCTCGACAGCCATGGTACTCTGCAAAGTGGATTTCGGCTTGATCCAGGCGTGTGCCAAGCGAGCACCACGCCGATACGCAGGTTTGAACTCTTGGCTCTTCTCTGGAGTCCATCCCGGCTCGTAGACGTAGCCCAGATGCCGATTTATCTACATCATCAGTGACATCCTCCCGACGTTGACCGAGACAACTCACGTTATCAAAGTGTCCCTCTTGGTCTCGGATCAACGCGTGAATGTAGGGAAGCTTGTTGGGATCTCTGAGAGTCTCGTACATTTTCCTGCGCGCGAGTTCAATCGGGCCATCACTGTGGAGCGCCTTGAGAAGCCGAAACACTGTCTTACCATTGTGGACGGACTGGATCGAGTTGTGGACTGCCACAGGTCGTCGCTCGTTCTCATACGACTGCAGAACGGTTGTGATATCGGCCCAGCCGTGGTAGGCCGCGGCCACTTTGAATGCCAGATTGTGAGCATCGGCAATTCCTGAGTTGAGTCCGAGCCCTCCGGTGGGCGGAAACGAGTGTGCGCTGTCTCCGGCGAGGACCGCTAGCCCTCTGTAGTACTGGTATGCCACCTTCCTCCTCAAGATCCATGGCATGGAACTCTGGAAGTCGATCTCGATGTCTTTTCCAATGGCAGCACGGACGATTTCCAGACACTTGTCGGGAGTGAACGAGGAGAGCGGAGTCCGCTTCGGCTACGTGGTCAGCAAGGCTGATGCTACTTGGCCTACGTCAATATTATGGATGAGCACATGGTTGTCCTCTATGTCGTAGGAGATGATGAAACCGCGCGCTTCCGGGTCCAGGATCCAGTACAGCATAGCCACTTTCTCCCGTACGACGGGTCGCAAATCCGCTCCAAAGTGGATCGTAATCATCGTATCCTCTGTCTCCTCGCCTTCACTCTCGATCCCCACAGACTTGCGCACCCGCGAGTTGGCGCCATCTGCACCAATGACCAAACACGACTCTATCAGCATTTCTTCGCCGCTAAACGTGTCCTCGACGATGGAGCGGCAGATCTTTTGGCCGTTGACCATGACCTAGCACGGGTGAGTAAAATCGATAGCAACTCCCACCTCCTCGTGGCAGATCCACGTCCAGCCTGGGCGGTAGTCGACATTCTCCTCGTCGTTCATCTTCATTTCAATGATCCTCTCGAGGTCGGGCTGCGCCACGTTGTGGACCATCTGGGAAGCGTCAGCGCAATCTCGCTGTCGCTCTGCAGCACTCCGGGAGGTTTGAGCTCACCTCAGGCGTGTGTCCCAGCACTTCCAAGCCCATGTTCTCATACGGCAGCGTCCCTATCAGATCACCATCACAGGTGGTCATGAAGCGGACCCAACGCGCATCCGCCCGGTGAGCGGGCTGCTGGCGAATGATCTTGACTGGGATACCCAGCTGTCGGCAGATCTCCAGAGACCGCGGGCTCAGCGCATGCGCTTTGGGGACACCCAGACGGCGCATGTGTCTTGTGATAATTATCACTTGCACTCCACGTCAGCGAGCAAGAGTCGCGTCGACCCACCATCCTGCTTCGCGAGCGCGAGGGCCGTCAGCAGCCCGACGGGCCCATTGCCGACCACCAGTATGGGAAGCTTCGAGCGACTGGGCATTATAAATGGAGCTTCGTTGCCGTTTCGACGCGTTAAACTGAGTACTAAGAGACAAGGACCAGCAGAATCAGCAGAACATTCAGAAACAGGTCAAGACGTCGAGAAATGGGTCAGACGTGTGCGGTGGCGTTGGTAAAAGTTCGGAAGGACGCTTGGACTCGCGGCCGCCTTTCACATCCCGCGGCTCGTGAAGAACGTGAGCAGTAGCAGAAAAGGAAAACAGATGACCAAAGGGCGAAGGAGGAGGCGTTCATGCACGGATCGTCGTGGCAACTTATTGATGGAAATCGCAGCAAATCTGAGGAGCGAAGGAGGAATGGGGAGTAAAGTGGGACGCGGAGCAGGTCGGGCGCGTTGCGGCGGAAACCGTTCAACGCCCCCAATCCAGTATGCACTGACCTACTGATGTCCACTGCATACCCACGAACACTTACTATTCACGGCCTACCGCCGCATCGAGCTGCTACGTTCTTGGTGCATTGATACGTTCTGGGTGAACTGAAGTTGCTGCAACGTTCGACGCGGGCCGATTCCTCGAGCGAGGCTGGCGGCGCGAAGCATCAGACAACCAGACCAGGCCGGCATGTGATCCAGGCGTCTGTACACTCGCTCTCTTGACAAGTGGCTTGTGGCGTGTTGATCGCTAGGCGCTCCTCCTCGTGATGGGCGCTGGAATCAATCTATTGCAGTGGCAGCTCCGACGGACTACACTCTGCGCCGTGTCCGCCAGTTTCCAACGAGGGTGCATTCTAACGCTATTACAACCAAGCCGCTGGCATGCCGGCCGTCTACTTGCGCATCACAAACATGACCTTGCTCTGATAATCCCCCTTCATCGGAAGGTACATTCCCACCGCCATGAGTTCCGCCCCCTGCCACTCCTCTCCGTCGACATCATAAGTCGCCCCAGCATCGAGGCCCTTCAGCGGGATTGGTGGGGCCTGATTCCTCTTGACGTTGTCGTGGATCTGATAAGCTAGCACCACCGCATTGCCCTCGTGCAGATACTCCACTGCAGGCCAGTTCGACTCCCAGGGAACGGCAAGGCGATACATGTCGCCTCTGATGACGAAAGGGTTGACCCTCTCCGCCAGCTTCACGATGGAAGGAAGCATGTCCTTTTCCTCCTTGGACAATTTGTTGAGATCCAGCTCGAAACCGAAACCGCCACCCATCATGGCGACGTGCGCGCGGAACTCGAGGGGCGTTACCCGCCCAGTCTGGTGATTTGGTACTGCAGAAACGTGGCAGCCCATCGCACTGGAGGGGTAGGCCAGTGTGGTGCCAAACTGGATCTGGAGACGGTCAGCCCCATCCGAGTTGTCGCTGGTCCAGTGCTGTGGCCAGTAGGCAAGAAGACCAGGGTCGAACCGTCCGCCGCCAGACGCACAGCCTTCGAACAAGACGTGCGGGAAAGCTCGTATTAAATTATCGAGTACGCGGTAGAGGCCCAGCATGTACCTATGGGCATCGGACGGATGTGCGAGCTCATGGATGGCGCGGTTGTTATCCCACTTGACATACGAGATGTTGGCGCTACGCAGGAGGTCACTGATGACGGTTAGGATGTACGCCTGAACCTCTACGAGGCCGAGGTTCAACACCAGCTGATTTCGCGTCTCAGTACGTGGCAGTCCAGGTGCATGGAGCACCCAGTTGGAGTGCTTCTCGTACAGCTCGCTTTTGGGATTCACCATCTCCGGCTCGACCCAGATGCCCATGCGCATTTTGCCATCGTTCAACGCGGTGACACGGTCCACAAAAGCACCCAGTCCGTGCTCGAAGCGGTCTGGGTTCGGCACCCAGTCGCCGAGACCCTGCTTGTCGTTGGTCCGGGGATATTTCTTGCCGAACCATGCATCGTCCATCACGAACAGGTTGACGCCAATGTCGGCAGCGCCTTTAGCAATGGGGAGGAGGACGTCCTCGTTCATGTCAAAGAACGTTGCCTCCCAGTTGTTCAAGAGGCATGGGCGGGGCTGGAGCACAAACTGGCTGCGACACAGGTTGTGGCGGTACAAGTTGTGCAGAGTACGGCTAATGCCGCCTAGTCCTTCATTCGAGTATGTGAGTATGCATTCCGGCGACCGGAAACTCTCTCCCGGCCCGAGCCGCCAACTGAGGTGCAGCGGGTTCATGCCCATGGTCGCACGAGTCGTCCCGCGCGAGTTCTTCTCCACGGTGGCCTCGAACGAGCCAGAGTAGATGAGGCTCATGGCCCATGCCTCGCCGCTGTCCTCGTTGGTGTCGGGCTTCACCAGCGCGAGGAACGGGTTGTACAGCGCCGACGAGTAGCCTGCCAGGCTCTGAAACCTGGCGATCAGCCAGTGCCCGAGTTCTCTCGTATACTCACCCCTGTGTCCCATGCCCCACTCTGCGGCGTTCCACTTGCGCCTCTCTCCCCCAGTTCCCGTACAGATGTACCATGTCTAGGTCGCCAGATGGCAGGTCGAGCGTAGTACCAGCTCGTTCCAGGACGATGTCCTTCTTCCCTTGATTTGCAATGACAAATGACCGAGCAATGGCTCCATCCTGAAAGATGCTGTAGTTGACTTGAGCATACACCTCGTTGACCTCGTCCTCCATGAGAATGCCCAGAGTGATCACCTGCTCGTTGGTGCCCCTGGTCTGCGGCAAGGGAGAGTACAAGTACTTCCCGGTCGACGTGAAGTGCCCGTACTTCTTAAAGTGAGAGACCGTGGTGCCCGAACTGTGCACTATGTGGACGGAGGGAAGTCGCAGGTCGCCCCTTCCAGCTGTGGGAAACTCGAGGCGACGCTGGTCGCGCGCCCAGCCTCCGGACGTGGCCTCAGAGAGGCGGGCGGCATTGGTCCGAGGTCCGAAGTGGGCGAGAACCAGATCGCGCTCCGCGCTGACCTGGAAGATGTAGGACACGTTCCCGGCACAGAGGTGGAAAGTCTGGTCTGGCTGTCTGTGGTCTGAGACGAGGATCTGAGGCTTCGAATTGTCATCAGAGGGGGTCGTTGTCGTGTTAACGTTGAGACCGGGCAAGCGCTCATCATCGAACACCAGGGAGTTGACCTTGAAGCCGTCGAGGGTGAACGGGTGCTTGATGAATAAATCCTCCATTATGCGCATGGTGAAGTGTGAGAGTACCGATGCGATGCCCACAAGCTGTCAGCCTGATAGTCACGCTAGAGACGACATGCGATGTCCACGGCGGTCCCCTCGGGCCGTTCTGTTGTGATCTCGGACCGATTTCCGTGCCTCGCTACCTAGCCTCGGTCAGTTAAACGTCGTCCATCGGTCACTTCGCGCCATGCGTGACCGCTATCTCGTAGCTTGTAGTCCGCCGACTCGTGGTCACCATGCAGATGGGGTTACTTCAGCCCTGCCGAGTTCTGGTGGCCTTCTGACGGGTTCCATTCACAACATATGGTCTACAGGACCTACACTCCACCGCTCTCGGTCCATCCCTCGACAAGCGCGTCCACGCTGGGATCCAAGGTATCCTGCCCATCCATCGGCTCGTCCCGCCCAGCCTGCACAGCATCCACTGCAGCGGCGACTGCCTCACGTGCCTCCCTCTCCTCTCGCTCAGCCTGTTCCTCCTCCTCCTGCGCAGGCCAGACTCCCGCCTTCCCAGTGGCCCACATCCAGTCCTCTCCAGTGTCGCGAGGCGCGTGCCCACGTCGCATCAGCCTCCGGGGCAGTGTGAAGCGCTTGTGACTCGGTGCTACATGGCCCAGTCGTGGGTTGCTGCCTGCTTTGGCCGGGTCTGCTGCTTGCTGGGAAGCTGGGGTCGCGCGCAGGGCTGCCTGTGCTGAGGAGATGTGGTCCAGGCGGCGGTATAGCTCATCGAGCTGTGCACTGCGCCACGTCGGCGAGCGAACCTCGAGCACCTTCTCGCTCACACCCTCCGCCCAACCTCCCTTCCCGGAGCGTTGATCAGGCTCCACCGAGTTCAATGTGTCCATCCACTCGGACTGCCGCTGGGCTGCCAAAGGGTCATTTTCCGCCTCGTCCTCTCCAGCTGAAGAGTACTCGGACGACATGTAGTCGATATGCAACGCCACATGCGGCAGATGGACGTCTGCAAAGGCAGGGTCAGTCGCAGCCTTGGCTCGGCGCTTTTGTTTCTACTGTCAGCTCATCCCTGCGTCTATCATCTCACCAAATCCTTCCGTGCCCAACGCCGGCGATTCTTGATGTACTTTTGCTGCTTCTTCGCTTGCTTGGGATCAACCTCGGCAAGATAACGTTTGGCAAAATTTTGGAACGCAGTACGTGCCGCGGTCTGCGTGAGCCAACAACCTCCAACGACCAACCTTTACGGTCTCATGATCTAGATCCTTGGCAGGCACCTTGCTCCACGAACTGAACGTCGTCGCCTCAGTGATGAAGCTCGTACAAACGCGGTCCAGCCACTTGCTATCAGCCAGCATCAATACACAGCACTAACCTCGCTATTGCGGACATCTCCGATGCCTGCCGGCCAATTTGGGACCCATCCGTGGTTGCCGACGCCTTCGTCGCCGCTTGGGGCTGGCAGATCGTCATCGAGGCCGATCCCCATCATGAAACGCATCTTGGTCCTTATCGCACGCTGAAGCTCCACCCTGCGCCCGCGCTCAACGCGTTTGCCAGTCTCGCTGTCATGCTGTGTTGGCTTGCGCCTTGATGGCCCCACACCCCCATCCTCCAGCGTCCCTCGCCGCCGTCGTGGCGGATCAGGTGGCGGGATGTGCGACTGCTGTTGCTGCTGCTGATGTTGATGCTGGTGTTGTGGAGGTGGCTGAGACGGCCCAGCCTCCTGATCGGGGAGGAACGGTGCACCAAACTGCACTCCATGGAGCGGGAGGAGCTCGTTCTCACTGCCAATACGGTCGAGCCCCTCCACCCCAGTCATGGGCACACTTGGCACTCCCACATTGCCCACGCCCCCAACGCCGCCTACGTTGCCGACATTGCCCACAGAGTTGACACCACCCACGCCCCCGCCGACTACGCCGAGGTTTCCCACGCCCCCGCCAACGCTGGCGAGCGCGCGCCGCAACCGTACAACCTCGGACTTGAGCTGGTCGTCGCTCCACCCGTCGAGCGCGGCGATGTCGTCCCCATCGACCGGGTGGAAGTTGGCCAGCACCGAGATGATTGACTGGGTAGTCTGGTCTTGCTCCATACGGCTTGCTTGCCCTCTGATGGCGTGAGGAAGAGGTGGATGCTGCGGTGGGTGGTGCAAGTGATTAAGTGTGAATTGGAGACGCAGTCTGTTGACAATCGAGTGGCAAATCCGCGGAGTGTGCTAGAATCTCCGTCAGTTCACTGTACGCGGGCTCGAGCCAGGCAGGAAGGGACGCGCCGAGGTCGGCTCGCCGACTTTTTGGCATCGCTCAACCTCATCTCTACCTCTATCCACTAGCCTGCCGTCGTCGCGGCAGCCGTCTAGCTTGCGCAAACTTCGTCGTCTCAGCCCAGCTCTATGTGGTGAGTGTGGAGCGCCGTCCTGAGCTTACAGCCAGCAAGCACATCCTCAACGCGCAGGTCGCGATTCGTGCGCCGTGCTGTCAGAAGTGGTATGACGTGAGTGGAGGCGCAGCCATGCTCTGCGTATGCATGAGCCGCGGCCTAGTCATTTAGCATGGAGGGCGACGTATCGCCTGCTAGAGGGTCGTCATTGCATCAATGCTGACGCTAGCAGTGCCCAGAATGCCACGCCGAGCAGCAGGACCACACCCTGCGTAAGGCGTACGAAATGGCCTTCATGTGCAAAAAGGTAGGATATTACATGGCCACGCAGCTCTGACACCAGTGCAAGAAGGCGTTCAGGAAAGACGTGAGGGAGATGGAGGAGGCAGACGAGTACTGCCCACACTGTGACAACCAATTCGTTCGTCTATCGGTCAACTGCGGCTCGGCTGACATCAGGTACTCCCCGCCAAGGAGCCGAAAGCCATGCTCGGCGTCGAGGGCGAGGACGCACGAGTTGACAACAGGATGCTCAAGGACGAGCGAGTCAAGGAGCGCTCAGGGAGGAGTCTGTTCGCCGCCCAGGACGAGGCGGACAAGCTTGACGTCCGGGTGCGCGAATGAGGATGAAATCTGCATCTCGCCTAGATATAAAGATGTGATTGTACATGCATGGGTTTCGTTAGATCGTTATGGTGGTTGTTGTTCGTGAAAAGGGTGGTACAGATCAACTCCGCATCGCGAGGTTGCGCACCTCCCACAGCCGCTTCTCCTCCCTGCGCTCGCGGTCGCGCGCGTCACTTGCGCTAGCTATTGGGCGCATAGTCCACCCGCGCATCTCGCGGCGATGGCGTTCCTCCGCGTCCTTGCACTCTGCGAACAGCTCGTCCGGGATAGGCAAGGGGCGAGCACGGTCCTCCCAGCTTGCAGTTGACTGCGCTATGCTGGTGCTCTCCGAGACGAAGCGAGTGCTCATGGCGCTGCCGGGGACTGAGCTGGGCACATTGGATATGCCGATGGAGATGAGTTTGCGTCCTCCTGAGCGCGTGACCGTACCGGGGATGTCTACGAGCGAGTCCTCGTCGTCCGCGAGGCCCTCGAACGGGTCGGGCTCCTCCTCTTCCGGTGGGAGGAGTGACACCCAGCACATCTTCTCCGGGTCAAACTTCATGTCGCCGACGATGCGTACTGCTGGTGCCTGGGCCACTGGCGAGGGCGCGGCAGCCGAGGACCCAGTAAAGTGTGTGATGAGAGCAGGGCGTGCAGAGGACGCGACGGCGTCAAAGTCGCGCAGAACGCCCTCGTTGCCCTCCCATCGGAGTGTCTTTGGGTTCCAGGTCATCTCCCCGACGACCTTGCGCTTGTCCACAGCGCCGAGGTTCTTGATCAGCATGGCTTGCTTCCGCGGCCGGCGCTTGGTCTTCTTCTTCTCCTCCGCAGGCGGTTCGCGAACAGGCTTGTCTCCGCCTTCGCGCAAGGCCCTTGATATGCGCTCCATAGCTGCTGTCAGCACCGCATAGGTCTCGCACTCACATTTCCGCCCTCGCAGGGTGTTGCCCGGGCTGCGTCCTGGGCTGTCCTCGACACACAGATCCTCGATCCCCTCCAACTCCGTCCCATCACCCCACTGACGAGTCCGTCTTGGCATCTCCATGACGCGTCTCCTCGTATCCCGGAAGGCCGACTGGACTGGCGGGCGAATCTTCGCCATGGATGAGCTCGTCGGCATGGTGAGCCTGCTTCCAGAGCCAAAGCGCAGGTTGGGAGCGATCTCGGTGTCGGGACGGACCCGACCAGCTGCGAGAGCATCCTGCAGACTGGCCAAGCTCTGCTTGCGGCCGAGGACAGGCGCAGGAGTGGGTCCAAGACTATGGTGAGATCGTTGTTGGCGTAAGCGGCTTGGTGTGGTGGTGTCGCGGGCGGGGGGCACAGCCGGTGGTGGCATGCTGGGGCCAGAGGTCCTGCGAACACGCGGCTCGCGAGGAGCCGTGTGTGACATGTATTGTCCTTCGCCCGAGTGCGTTCGCAGCCCCGATGGAGTCGCTGCTCCACCACGGCTCGGAGGGCGGCGAACCGTCCCGACCTGGCTTGAGCCATCGGATCGCTTGCGTTCTGCGCCCAGTAGGAACGGTGCAGGGATGGTGCGGTTGCGCCGGTTCTTCTCCAGCCGGCGGTGGCTCAGCTCAGCGCGGGGGTTGTCCAGCACGAGGCCATCTTCGAAGCTGTCGTCGCCGCGGTTGCCGTCGTTGCGGAGTGTTTGGGTCTGGGGAGGAGCATACTGCTGCTTGCGTTTGCGGTCGAGAATCTTGTTGAGTTTGACAGCATTACGAGCGGAGAAGAAGGCAGGTTCTGGCAGCTCGAGGCCGTCCTCAAAGTTGTCTTCCAAGTCCAGGTCGTCGTCGTCGACGACCTTGTGCTTCTCGGCTGGACCGTCGCTCATGCTAGTCATGCTGGTGTCCGAGGCGCGTCCATGGCTCCCATCCTCGCCCCATCTGTACGTTCCCTTGCGTCCAGAGGTGCTAGGCGTGCTGGGCGAGTCCCAGTCTGTCGCCGTAGATGTAGTCGTGCTCGTCATGGAAGCCCGGGGACGCACCACGCGCGGCTGGGACTGAGTAGCGAGTGAGAGATTGGTAAGACTCAATGGGAAGACTAAGTCGCCCTCCATATCATCATCAAGGTCAGGCTTGGCCGTGACACCAGGGGGCATGCGCTTGAGCGTACCACCGTCCTTGGACCTGGGCGGTGGGAGTTTAGCTTTTAACGTCGCACTGGCCTTCAGCGTGGCTTGGTCGTCCTCCTCCAGGTCTGGGAGGTCGTCGAGCGCGTCGATGTCGAACACGCGCTTTGGCGACATGCTCATCTTGCGCGTCTTGAGCTCAAAGTCGGCAGCGCCCGAGTCAAAGTCAACATCGGCCTCCCAAGCTTTTTCCATGGCCCTCGCCCGCGCCTTTATGTTCGTGGACGGCACGGACGGCTTGGTACTTGCGCCGCCTAGCCTGGTGATCGTCCCGACACCAGCGGGACCCTGCCCCATGACCGTGGCAGAAGCCTGCAGACTGCGTAAGGTGGACGAGGTGGATGCGCCGGATGTCCGCGGGCCTCGTGCCTTGGGCGTGTTATCAGCCGGTGTCGGAAGCGGTATATGGAACATCGGTTTGGATGCTCTCAGCGTGGGTACGGCGTCGAAGACGTCCTCATCGTCGTCGTCCAGGCCAAAGTCGACCTCGTCCTCGTCGTCATCGAGCCTGAGCTGCTTGACGTGCATTTGTCGCAACGGCGATCCGGAGAGGCGCGCGCCTCCCAGGGACGGGCGGGACGCGCGCGAGCCCGACGACGAGGTGGAGGAGCTCGCGAGGGAGAGGTCGAATGATGGGTCGTCCGTCCAGTCGTCGGCAGGCGCAGCTGCACCTCCCGGTGGGGGGATAGACATGATATCGATTGAGATAGTAGAAGCTAGTGTCGGACAGGCAGCTCGAGGTGACGCGGGCTGGAGTCTGTGCGTGCCGCTCGAGCGACGTGGTTGATAGGGCGTTAGTTGAGGTCGTGGGAGTCGGTAGTGGTCGTCCTGCTCTTGCGCGTACTGTTAGTACATTGCCGTGGCCGTGGTTCCCCGTCGTTGTCGATGTTATTATAGCTGGTGTCGTCGAGTAGAGGTCAGAAGTCAACGCCGCACTAGCAAGGCGATCAACAACCCAGTACGGCAAGGCGCGTCCGGGTATTTAAGGTGGGGGAATATTTAAAGCCCTGGAGGACAATGCACCAAGTGACACTCGCCGAGTACTTTCATCGTCTTCCAACTACTCCGCATAAATCTCTCAAGCCACAGCGGCGTAGGGGTGATGCGAGGGCGACGTGACGACGCCGGGATGCGAGATAACGACGAGGTAGTCGCGAGGACAGCGTGTCGAGTGACGCAGCTGCACACAGCGTGACGAGACTGGTCAAGCTGCATCACCGTGTCTACAGTTTCATGTCGAAAGACTACTACGGCGTCCACCGTAATGCCCGCTCCGTCCACCCCAGCATCCTCTCCGCCTTTGAGCAGTCAAAGAACCCCTCGTTCCCCTTCCACTCCCGGCGCAGGTCTGTAATGTCCGGGAACTTCTCCCTCAGCAGCTCAGCACTGCTCCCCTGCTGGCACATAGTCGGCGCGACAGTGAAGAACACCTCATGGCCCAGCGGGAACGTGCTCTCCGGCGCAGTGAGGGCAAGGATGAACGCACGCGCCTGGGCAGTGACAGACACCCACCCCCACAGGTCGCGCCAGTTGCCCCCCGCAGCGTGGAGCTTGTCCTTGTCGTATGCTAACGACTCGGGAATCACCCAGTGCGGGCGCAGGCTGGCTATCCGCATGGTCGGGTATCGCCGGGCAAAGGCGTCAGCCTGGTCCTCGACCACGCTGCTGTCAGATGCAATCACCACACACCACACAACGCGACGTAACGTACAGCTTGCACACAGAGTACGCGTCTTGCGGGTAGCGGGGGTGTTTCTCGTCCAGGGGGAGGTAGTCGAATCTCGGGGCTGGCTTGGAGAAGACTTGGCGTCAGTTCCGAGGCGTCGCGGTGACATACTCATCCCTATGGCGTTGACGCTGGACGCCAGCGCCACACGGTTGATCCCCAGCTCGGCTGCGATGCTCAGTGCATTCCACGACATTGCAGTGTTCTTGTTGTAGATGTCCTCGTTGTCAGCGCTGTCAATGGCTAACTCACATGTGCCGGGAACTCGCGCAGCAGCGGGCCATCAGGATCGGCCGGGTTCTGGAGGTTGTACACCGCCGCGAGGTGGACAAGCGCATTACATCCCTTCACGGCGTTGCGGAACGCATCAAAGTCGGTGAGGTCTGCACTGCGGTACTCGTGCTGGCTGGGATCGTGGCGGACGTCGTCAAGGTTCGGGCCGGTAGGCTGCACGTCGATGCTGACGACGCTGTGCCCGTCCTCTAGAGCGGCGCGGACTACGCCCTGCCCAATCTGGCCACATGCGCCTGTCACTGCTATCTTCAGACCCATCGTAGTGCGAGAGAGAGGTGGTGAGAGTAAGAGCACGGCGTAGTGCACAGCTGAGCAGCGTGGGCAGCATGTTCCGGGGACTAAGCCGAGAGGAGAATTGCCCGACCGGCCCGATGTCGGACGGCTCCGACAGCTCGGCATCCTTCGGTACCTCGTCGGTGGACAGCCTGAGATGCCACTGCACTGTGGGCTCGAGACAAGAACGAGTCAGTGCAGTTCGCTTCGCTGAGAGGTATTCAATACATTAATCTATAAGATGCTAATGGAGGTGGAGCTGAGGTTGCTGCAGCCGCTGGCCTGCGCAAGCTCACCCCACCCCCCCTCGCGGGTGTGGGTGCAGCCTGGGATCCGGTCCCAATGCCTGGTCTTGCCAGTAGCCCCGCCAAGTGATAATGTTACAACGCTGTGTTCTGTCCGCCTGTCGATCGCCGTCCGCTCTACATCTCAAAGTCCTCAGAGTACATCGTCACGAAGCCCGTGTGGTCGCCCTTCCGAAGCTTCACCATGTCGATATTTTCGGACACGAGATTCCGCAGCTGAGAGTTGAGGCTCACAGGTCCACACGTTGAGATGATAGTCCTCCCCGTGGCGATGGCCATCTCCTCCCTGACGATTTTGTCCATCGGCGCCCTTCCAGTACGCGCATACTCGGACATGTGCTGCGCGGCAGTGTAGTCGCCCTGGTCGATCCAGAGCTTGGCGCCCTCGCATTCGCCGCAGTTGGCGCAGCCCCCGCTCCCGTTCTTGCCGCCAGCAAAGCCGGGAGTGTTGTCCATAAGTACCATCTGATGCGTGCGGGTGGTGAACGCTTTGTGGTAGTTCTCCTTGCCCTCTTCGTCGATGTATGGGTTGCTGGGCTGGGAGTACGAGCTGCCGGACTCGGTGCGCGCATGCGCCACACTGAGTGGAGCCGTCGAGCCATGGAAGTGGGGGTGCACCACCCCATCGGAGGGTGCAGCGCCAGACTCGAGCGAGACGTCGTAGTAGTTGTCGGGCGCGCACGCGGTGGGGCTCATGAGCCCCTCGCTCGGCCCAGCATTGTACTTGTTGGTCGAGGGCCGTCCTTGCGCAAGAAGCATGCGGGACGCACGGCGGCGCTTGCCTCCCTCCCTCTGGAGGAAGAGGGACATGCGCCTGTCGCTCGGGTCGTCATTGTCCTCCTCGCCGTAGTAGTGGGTCAGGCCGCGGATGTCGTCCTCGTCGTCGTCGACGCCCAACTCGGGATCGAGACAGGACGAGGGCAGGGCGCTCTCGAGCACCTCCATGCTGTCGTGGCCGTAGCGGCTGTCTCCGTCGTCGTCGTCGACAACAGTGGTACCCGAGCTATCCGAGCCAGTCAGGCTCGGCTTGCGGCGATGGCGCGCGACACGGGACGACGTTGCAGCTCTGGTGACGTAAATGTTGATCTCGAGCCTGTCGCGATCGAGGTAGTTGAGCATTCGGCACATTGCAGATGCAGCCCAGGTGATCTCGGCGTACTCGCGGACGGTCCAGACAAAGCGGACCCGCTGGGTCTTGCCTGTGTAGCCGGGGCTGCTCATTTTCTTGGCGAGGTGCTCGCAGACGGCCATGCCAAAGGTAACGCCGGATCCACCGCACGCCATGAGGACGTTGGTGTATTCATCCCAGTCGACGCGGCCGACAGAGCCCATGGGGCCGTCGACAGACGCCCTGATGTGCACGGGCGCAGCCTGGGGCACGATTGACTTTCGCTTGTTAGCAGCGGGGACGGCCTGGACAGCCTCGGCGGTGAGACGGAGCACCTCATTGTATAGCCGGAGCGTGATGCCCTTGCGAGCCTTGATGAGCAGGACGATCTCGTTGGGGTTGTTGTTGGCGATAGTGAACGGGTGAGTCTGGAGGACAGAGTACCATGGCAGTCCCGGGAGTCGGAGGAGGAGTGACTGCCCGGGCCTCCACTTCATAGGCCGATGGGTGCGGATGGACAGGCGGACAACCTTGGAAGGCAGGAGCTGGGCGTGGGCGTAGCCAGGCGGGATCTCGATGGAGCGCTTGTGCGCGTCCGCAATGTAGTGCTGCACCTCGCTGCTGAGGCCCTCACCAGCGTCAAAGTCGGCAGGTCCACCCGTGCCAAACTTGCCGCCGTAGTACGAAGCGCGGATCATGCGGGTGAGGCGATCGCCGCCCCAGAGGAAGACACAGATGGCCATCCAGTATCCGACGACGTGGTGGTGGACTGTGGCGAGGACGAATGCGCAGAAGAGGCAGACGACGTGGCCAAAGTAGAACCACTCGTAGAACAAGTTACGGATGTGGCGGAGTGACGTGAACATTGCAATCGTCATGAAGATGTAGGAGCAGACGGCACAGCGGAAACGGGCGGCGATAGTCATGCACAGGAACATGACGCGGCCGTCGTAGTTCCAGATGAAGAGCTGGACTGCCCAGAGCACGGCGTGGAGTGTCACGAGCCACCACACAAACCACCCGCCAGCGCGGTGGAAGGTGCCGACCTTGTCCCAGTGCAGCGCGGTGAACCATCTAGGCGTGAGGAAGCCAAAGGGAGCAGACTTGAGTGCCATGACGACGATGAGGGGCATGACTGCGAACGCCATGAAGCCAAAGCGGTTACCAGCTGTCCAGAGTTGCTTGTTGATCGTGTCGTGGTGCTTTGGCCTCTTGAGCTCGAGGTTGTATGCCTCCCGCATGACTTCGTCCATCTGGCGCTTGGCAAAACTGATGCCGATGAACGGCTCGTCCATTGAGATGTGGTCGGGTCCGACAGTGCAAAGCAAGAGGATGATGACCATGACAAGGGACATGGTGGTGAGGTACGAGTTGGAAGGGAGGATGAATGACCGGCCCGACTTCTTGGGACCGTAGCGGACAGTGTGGCGCTTGATGCCCCATCGTGCGAAACCAGCGCCGATGGAGCCGCCAGAGAACTTTGTGTGGTGTGCAATGGCATATGAAATGGCGAGGAAGGCCATGATGATCCAGAAGTACACAGCGTAGCGGTAACTCGGCTGGCTGGGTGGTCAGCGATAGCTCGCATCAGCTGGACTCACTTGATGTTCTGCTCGTAGGCGTGGATGAACTCGGCCGTGAACTCGCGCCAGTGCTGCTTGGTCGGGCTAGCAGCAGCAACTACGGCGTTGGCCACGGCGTCTATGCCCGCGGCACTGGCTGCAGCACCACTGGCTGATGCAGTCAGAGAGGCCGCGGCGGCCGACGCCAGCTGAGAGGCGGAGGCCGCGGCGGTTGCGGCTGCTCCAGTTGCTGCAGGCAAGGAGGTCCCGAGCTCGGCAGATACGGACGCTGCGACTTCTGCCACAAGAGTTGGTGCAGCCGCGATGGCGACATTGGTAACCGCAGCTACAGTCGATGCGACGACTGCAGGCCCGACGATCGCAGTGTTGAAACCGAGTGCGATTGTTGAGGGCAGCTCGGGTGCTGGGAGGCGGACTGGCCCCAGCACAGGTACAGGTACAGGTACAGCGGCAGTTGCCATCGAGGCAAGTGTCCTGACAAAGCTCGACGTGCTGGCGTCAAGGCTCATGGTGGTGTAGTATCAAAGAATAGAGTGAAGAAGCAACACAGAGGCAAGAGGACCGAGTCAAGATTGAGAGGAGGAGGTGGTAGTGGTGGTGGTGCAAGAGAACCGGCTTGCGAAGGCTGTTCCAGACAGGATGGGGGTTAATATTCCTGAGCGCACTGGAGGGATAATATCTGATCTTCTTGGTGGGTGGGCTGATGAGAGGCGATGTCGGTTTTAGGTGTCTGATGGATTCCGGGTTGCAGAACCAGGGGATGGCGATGACCGATGCCAGGGGGCGATGTTCCATGCATCGAGTCGCTAGCACAATACCGGCGTGCGGCTTGGCCACGCATGGTCAGCATGCGGTCAGTCCGAAGTAGACGCTCTTTGTCAACGAGGGGTCAGTGTGCTCGCCATCAGTGGCCATCAGAGCTCTTTGTTCGGCGAGAGGGGGTCGGATCGGCGTCTGTGGTGATGCAGAACCGCTGTCCGGCGTCTCCGCACTTCTTGATGGCTTGCCAAGAGTGATGAGCGTGATGAGGCTGCACGTCCTCGTTGCAGACGGGGCAGAGGCTTGGGCCATCGACGCTGGGAGCTGTGCGGTGTGCTGCAGCAATCACCGATACCATGGACCGAACTTGGGTCGAGGCGTGATGAGCAGCCCCACTGACTCCACACACACTCGGAGAGTTGCTGTAGAACGCATGAGCTGTCTGACGAGATGAGTATGCTGGATCGCAGGTGGAGGCTTGGATATGGTGAAGTAGAGCATGAAGCGAACAAGGGTTGCACCTCCGTTCTTATTCTTCACCATCGCCCATCAGGCACGGTGCACGGCGCGCCTGTGCCGTATGGTGTTTGGCCATCTCATGTTAGCTGTGTCCTCTATCAATAAGGTCTCATCTTTCAACCAGCATCTAGGCAACGTCAGCAGCGATGTCAGCAGCGATGTCAGCAGCGATGTCAGCAGCGATGTCAGCAGCAGCTGCATCGTCTTGTCAAAAAAGCCTCCCCATCCTATAGCAACCCAAAAGAATAGCTTAGCAATACAGAACATCTACAAAAGTAGTCCACCAGTACAAACACACCACCCCGCACTCTCAGCCAGTCTAGTTCCCCCCCGCAGCCTGGACAGCAGCAGCAGCCTTCTTCGAGTCCACCATCGGCGCAAAGATCTCCTGCGCCTGCATGAGAAAGTCCTGCGCCCCCGTCTCCCCCGCGTTCGTCATCGCCTCCTTTACAGTAACTCCCAGATCCTGCTCCAGCACCTTGCCAACAACCGTAGTCTCGACCTCGACAGTCGAGTGCGACACGCTCGCGACCTCAGCTCCTGCCTCAGTCAGAACCGTGTGCGTCGCACTCGACGTCGAGGTGGTCATCGTCGGCGTGCTACGGCCATTCGCCTTGGTCAGAGACTCCAATATGCCTCCTTCTGCAGGGTCAGCGAGTTCATAGCCTTGGACTTGCCGGACCGGCCGATGGCCTGCTTGGCGCTCGACTCGGCTGCTCCCCGCAGGGCTAGGGGGTTGAGTGCTTCCTTGCCAGTTGCGCGGACGGCCGCGCCGGCCTCAGCTGCGATTGTGGTGCGGGCGGCGGCGGAGGCGTCGGCGGTGACGATGGCCGCTTCTTCTCTTGCTAGTGCCATCATCGGTCGGATCGCGGCGGCCGCCATGGGAGGGTGGGGGCTATGAGGAAAGAATCGTGAGTGGTGAGGACGCGATGTGAGGTGGGGAGTGGGAGATGAGATGAATGCGGTGTGAGTGGAGTTCGGGATGCGTAGGGACTGTCTGTTGGCCATGTTGGGTGGCAACTGGGGATTCTTACGTCATGGCCAGTCTATAGGACTGCCGCTTAACAGCTTCTGCATCTGCGCTCGTATTTTCATCAGCAGCTCGAGGTTGTTGTCAGAGGTGGTGAACAGATGATGAGACCCATTCTGAAGTGACTTTGGTCGTCATGATGGAGAGTCGCTTGTCTCAGCTGGGGGACGAGGTGTGGAATGCGTATTAGATGCGCCTCTGGTGGCAGTCAATGCGCTCTCAGTGCCGTCAGACAACACTGCTCGACAAGCTGGTCAAACACATCTTCCGTGTGGCGTCCTTACGCAACCGCTGTGAAAAAGTGCGCTATACGATGCGCGCGCATCGACTCGATCAGTAGCACGAAGAGGTTTGTTGTTGTCAGAAGCTGCACGGCACGCTCGAGCACCGCCAACCGCCACCACTGAAAAAGGGGGCAATAAATAAGTTCTCAACCACACACCATACTGATCGACCTCTTGTTTCTGAGCTCAATGCCTGTCACGGTCCAAGATTACTCTGAA
This sequence comes from Cutaneotrichosporon curvatum, assembly GCA_001600275.1. Lineage (NCBI taxonomy): Eukaryota > Fungi > Basidiomycota > Tremellomycetes > Trichosporonales > Trichosporonaceae > Cutaneotrichosporon > Cutaneotrichosporon curvatum. Next base: position 3,357 of record BCJH01000036.1, on the reverse strand, counting down.
CGACTACTGAACATTGCTTCTGCTTTCGACGCGCATCACCTCTTCCCAAACTCCTCTCCTCCGCTCTCCAGCACTCCTCTCTCGACCCCCGCACCCCCGCTGACAGGCCACAGCCGCGCAGCTGAAAGGCCATGTCGTCGTCCTCCTGGCCCCCGCAGTTGAAGTATGCCCCTCGCCCGAACGCAACTAACATCTCAGAGCTTGGGTCCAAGAATGCCTCGCCAAAGCCACAACCGCTAACAAGCAAGCGGTCAACGCTGAGCTGAAACAGGTGCATCTCCCTCCCCTGACACAGCTGACGGCAGATTCTCTTCCAAGCACATCGCGATGGGACAGTCAACACCACCGACTGGAGCCAGGTCGAGCTCCAGGCGTGAGTCCTGCCTCTATGGATTAGCTAACAGCAGACTGAAGAAGCAGGCTGCCCGTATCACACCCTCTGTCCAGCCGATAGTCGCCCCGACTTACCCCACAGGGCCACCGCCGCCGCCGCCTCCGTCATCAGCACCCGACTTTGTGTCCCTCCACTCGTCCCCGTCCTCCTCCACTAACAACAAGAAGAAGGACAAGAAGAAGCGCAAGAAGTGGGTGGTGTTTTTGGATGTTGCTGACAGCAGGAATGACACCAGCTTTCCCTCCGCGTACACTTTCGACACGCCAGAAGAGGCAGCCGCGAAGGCGAGGCGTGCCGCGCGATTCCAGAACTCCACGCCGCCTGTCAACGGCGGCAATGGACCCGTCGCGACTGGCATCGACGCGTTCTTCCCCGAGGCAGGGCTGCAGAGCAGGATATCAGGCTTGGTTCCTGGACAGGTAGGCCGCAAGAAGCTCAAGGGGAAGGGGGGGCTGGGATACGGCGGCGCGGAGGTTATCGAGGTGGATCCTGTAGGTCCAAACTATGGTGTAGCTTACATTCAGAACGTGATAGACTGGGACGCACATACGATCCGGGGAACATCCACGCGCCTGGAAAAGTCGTACCTCCGCCTCACATCTGAGCCGGATCCGGCCGATATCCGCCCCTTGCCTGTGCTGCAGCAGACACTGCAGCTGCTGAAAGCGAAGTGGAAGGAGAACCACAACTACGCCTACGCCGTGGACCAGTTCAAGAGCATGCGCCAGGATCTGACCGTCCAGCGGATCAAGAACGAGTTTACGGTCGAGGTGTACGAGATCCACGCGAGGATCGCGCTCGAGGCGAAAGATCTGGGCGAGTACAACCAGTGCCAGTCGATGCTGCGGCAGCTGTACGAGCTGGGACTCAAGGGCCACCCCGAGGAGTTCCTCTCCTATCGAATCATGTATCTCCTCCACACGCGTAACCGGGCGGGTGAGTCGAGTCTACCCCCATCGCTGACTCCAGACCTGGGATCACTGCTCGGCCAACTGACGGAGAAGGAGAAAGCCGACCCAGGCGTGGCGCACGCCCTCGCTGTGGCAGCGGCGCTCGCTACATCCAACTACGTGCGCTTCTTCCGCCTCTTCCTCTCCGCCCCGAACATGAGCGGCTACATTCTCGACCATTTCGTCGAGCGGGAACGCGCCCAAGCCCTCGCAGTCATGTCCAAGGCGTAAGTCGAATGTTTTACAAGAACCGCCTGACCACAGGTACATGACTCTCCCGCTCGCATACCTGACCAAGACGCTAGCCTTCGACTCTGACTCTGAGGCGGACCACTTTCTCTCAACGCACAATGCGAACATCTACACGAACCCGACGGGCCCAGTCGCCCCGCGCGACCCGGCTAATCCGTGGAAGCCGGTCCCCCCACCGCGGGTCACGCCGCTGGCTGAGCTGGTGTGGGACTGCAAGAAGGCGCATTATGCGTGCAGTGTTGGGGTGGAGAAGTATCGTGTTGTGGATTTGAAGGGGCAGGTGGATTAGGCCGAGGCGGCCAGGAGGGGGGTGGGGGGAGGGGGTCTGGGTGTTGGGGTTGGGGGAGATGGTATGCTACTGACGCTCTACTCGACTAGGTAAGGACTGGCTGGGTTGGGTTTGCATGGCTAGATGTTGTACACTATGCATGTCGCATTAGACCGCAGGAGAAGTGGCAGTGGCAGAGGTGGTGATGAGGCAGAAGTGGCAGAAGTGGTGGGTTGGTGCTAGTGGTGGCGGGCGCCGCTAGCTTGATGCCTGGCTTGTCAGCTGGACACGCACGGGGCATATTGGCCCACAGGATGCCATCTGCGAGCGCAAGATATCCACATCCACGGTGGCCACGACGCTCGACCCACGTGTAGCACCGAGCCTCGAGGCCTCGGGCTCTCCAAGTGTAGGCCGCACGGGCAGCGCGACGCCAAGAAGCATGCACCGGCGTGCAAGTTGGACTAGGCGTCGCGCGTCAGGCGTCAGGAGCACGAGGAGGAGGATAACCTCGGGTCAGGCTAGCAGGAAGCGAACAACACTCCTGCTGTCTGTTATCGGGTCTACCGTCGAACATGAGGCATGCGGTTCGTGGGCACTCCATCACGGGCCATGGCCACCACGGAGGGTTTGGAGGGTTTAGACTCACACGACCACGATCAATCTCGCAGCAAAAGCAAGACATATGGCTATACTCAAGTTCTTGGCGCTTGGCGAGTGTCAATTCAACGGACTAATCGGTATGCACTGGTCAATGCTATATGATCTCGATGCTGCGAACGTGCGCTGCTCGCCATTACCTAGCCCTCCGCACGCGCTATATGAAGCTATAATGCTTCGTGGCGCGAGATAGCGGGTCTTCATCTGGCAAATCTCGTGCTGCCGTTCGCTGTGATGATGGATCTGATCAGACTGACACGAAGTGGCGCCGGCGGTGGGCGGGCGGCATGCGGCGTGGGCGTGTTTCAACGTTTCAGTTGTGCATGATCCTCTCTCGATGACTGGTAATCAGAGTCAGAGTAATGATCGTGATTAGTCCGGGCACGAGGGCGGGCGAGGGCGCGAGACTGATATCACTCGTGGCTCATTGCTGATGGGCGGCGGTGGCCGAAAAGATGGGTCTGTGCATGGTGCGTGGTGTGTGAGGGCACGAGGATGAGGCATGGGCATGGGCATGGGCATGGGCATGGGCATGGGCATGGGCATGGGCATGGGCATGGGCATGGGCATGGGCATGGGCATGGGCTCGGGCTCGGGCTCTAGCTGGAGTGCACGAGGACAGACAGAAGCGTCAGAGAGCACGAGGACGAGGTGCTGAGGGGCACGGGCGGCGGGGCGACTGACTATTTACTAGCAGTTGACGGCCGCTACGCGGCCGTTTAGAGTAGCTACACGGAATCAAAGACGTGCGGGTGATTCTATGCATCTCTACGCACCTACTGAGCTATTTTATGCAGGTTCTACGGTGCATGCAGGCTCGAAAACAGCCAAAG